>VTPC01000478.1:0-45457 GCA_011009095.1 Ignelater luminosus | reverse complement strand
GTTATTTAGAACGCATTCTGGAAACCGTTTGCTGAGATTTTGATTAGTTCAAGCTTAAACATACATTTCTGTGATATGCTCTAAAGATCCTTTATTTTCGAGGCTATATAGCTTGCCAAAGAGGCTTTAGGCATAGTGATGTGACTTCAGTTAATTCATTCAGCTGTTTTGAACGCACAGGGTGTGTTGTTCAACCAAAACGCGTAGAACCGTTTAGATGTTAATTTGAATCTGTCCGTCTTTGGCTTAAAGCTAGTTTCCAGGATAATTTTGATGATGCTTGAATGTATTATAAATATTGGACACTAAGACCTATGAAAAATTCTATAAAAATTTAGAAAGAAATTTTTTTCAAACTTCTGTAAACTATTTTTGGCATGTTATTGTAGTCTGCTCTGTATGCAACTTGTACAAAAGTTTTGGCGTGCGCATGTTAATCATTGAAATGTCGGCTATAGAAGCTGATAGCTTCTCTTCAGCCTTTTGGAAAAAAATGGTGAGTGTGGCCGATCGCAACGCTCCTCTAAATAGGTATAGGTGCGGCCGGGCTTTTTAAAAAAGTAATTTCTATGAAATTTATCAGAGAATTTTTCATAAAGTCGAACAGGTCTTAGTACACATTTCTCCACGTCAAAGGGGAAATTGAACAATGAGGGTACTTTCAAAGAACTGCTTGGAATATGATGACCAAAGTAAGAGACTGTGTGGACAGAAAACATACATGTAGTATCGTATAAACGATTTCTAATCCTGGGTAACATTTTTCTTCTTCAATGAAGATGATATAGCGCTCCGCGGAGGACACAAGTTGCTTTCTGTCCACGTACCAAATTCGAAAAGCTTAAATTAAAAATTGCAAACGGAACCCTCTTATGTCTCACTATACGTTAAGGATTTCTTCTTCAAAATCTATCTTGGTCTAGGAATGCGTAACAATGGAAAATAGCGATTTAAATAGCCCTTTTAAGTAAGCTACATCTGTGCATTAATAGAGAAACCGTTTTAAAAGATTTTTAAATATACTTAGATCAAAGATGTGGAGATGAACATGGGAAACCTCGTGGCGGTTATTAAGTTTTTATAATTTATTATCTTACATTGGAAAGTTTATAGTTATCTACATACGCAACTTTTGATATCCTTATTCATATTTTAATACGTACAAAGACCAATGCGACAGCTAACAGTTAACTTTAACAAAATAAAGATTAAATCGTGATTTACGCATAAATTACATTGTAATAAATTCTAGGATAGCAGTAACAGCATACACTCTATAACGAAGAATATTATATGGTATTGAAGAAAAATAGCATTTTCTCGTGGTTTAAATGTTTCAAATTTTTCTTCGTTCAAAATTTAATAACACAATTTTAACTTAGAAAACCTAATAGGCAAGCACTAATTTGATAAAAAAAATTATTAGTTTTACAAGTACGTCATACAATTATATCTATTTCCAATTTTGTTTGTTGAGAAACAAGTATTTAGTATCATGAAACATATAAAAATTAAAACAGGAATATCCAGATAAATCCTGCAAAATAACAAATACTCCTTACTATTATAGTTATGCATTTAACACAGCAACTTATTAATTTCTAAGAAAACCAGGCATTATAGCAAAATTAATTGAGACCATTACATAAAGAGTAACTTATCATAAATTGCACATAATTTAATATCATTATTGCAATTGCCTACGTATAATTGCAGAATAATATTTCTTTAAAGTGATTGGCAATAAAAGTGTTTGTGCAATCTACATTCTAACATTTAATAAATGCAGTAATGTCTTCCTAAGATAAAAAATAAACATTGTGATAAGATTCATCTTTGGATTAATTTAAGTCAGTTACGCAAACTTGTCGTCGTCGTCGTCTGCATATTATAAAAATAATTGAGTTGAGCGACGTATATTAAATCATGGCGCTTTAAAGGCAGGTTGGTCTACATAATTAGTAGAAGACTATTCAATTAAAAATGTACCTATGAGAATACAGAATAAAAATTGTATATGGGCGTTCTTCTCTAATAATTCCTTGTCGCAAAACAATAATTAATGTTCGTGTTTTCTCAGAGCTACATCGTTTTGAATTGGCAACTACATATAATTTAGAAATTAAATATATTATTTTGTTTACAAACTTTTTTTTTAATTATTGACTTCGTAACACGTAATATTACTGTTTTATTGCAAAGATGCGTAATACAAGCCAGAAAAGATTTTATCGAGAAGATTAAAAACAGTAAAAATATAATTTTTCTAACATACATTCTATCACGGGAGTAAACAAAACATTTGCTCATTTTTTAATATTAATATCATTATTTCTTAATTATCTTAAAACCAAAGATAATAATAAAGAGAACAGCAACATATTTCAACGTGCTTTTGTTCCCGAGAATCGTTCCTTTCCGGGCTCTAATTAAAAAAACTATAAATGAGGGAAATAGTACATTGTCTAACGAGCCAAGCAGTTTAGAAGGAACTTTATAAATTGTTTTTTCAAAATTTCCATATACTAGTAGTTTTCAGGCCCCTAGTTAGGTTTTGTCGAAATAATAAGCATCTAACATTAGTTTTCAATATAAAAATTATTCCCAACTCATTCGTAAGGTAGAAAGTTGCATCACAATCACTTAATTTACTATGTTAACTTACATAAGTAGGCCACAATGTCGTTAGCCGGATGTAAAACTTCGGTCAATATAATAAATATTTGTAACATCCGAGTGAAAACTAGCTTTTGCATGTTCTCTGAAATTCCCTACCTGTTAAATGAGGATTTCACAACAAAACAAACCTAAAATACTTCCAGAAAAAAATAGCTGGATTTCTTTTATATCGGTAATGACAAGAAACTCGATATCAGACTATAGTTACATTAAAAGCCAGTTCAAGCAAGAAATGAATGCAAATAGTTTAAACAACACTCATTGAATGAAACAATTAACATGTGAAACAAACGAATAAAATTATATAGAGACAAAAAGGCGTCGGTTTATTAAAAAAGAAGCTACAATAGTGTTACTCTTGTTAAAGCCAAATAGAGTTAGCAGCAGGGAGCTTGAAACCCCTGCCCACGTGTTAGGCTCTCCACTAATGAACAATTCTCTATTCAACGTAAGATTTATATTTTCAGGAAGATTAAAAGAAAGAGTATTTCAAGAAGTTCATTGTATTATTTTAAAAATCTTAACTTAAATCAGATTGAATCCATCGAGAACAATCAGCTACAATCATGAAATCAATGAATGGAATGTTAGAAGAATAAAGAATTCCGTTAGGGTTATTCCAAAAATTATTTTATTGATTATATTATTGTTAACTAAATGTTACTTCTAAGTATTTTTTCCTAATATTAATGATATTCTGATTGGTTTATTACTTTAGTAAACGGCATTGGCTTCATTTCAGATGAAAAAGAATGTCACGTCCAATTAAAGTTTTGTTTTACATCCCTACACTTTATAAAAATGTTGAAATGCAAACCAGACGTTATAAGTTCCCATCACTTACACTCACCGTTTGATTTGATCAGTACACTTAACGCGAAACACTTTATAATAGTTTTTCTCAAGATTTTGCAACTTAGGGTTCACCTTGCAAACTCATTTTCTGTGAACCATTAATGTATAAATTCTATTAAAAATTGTTTCCAAGATGTGTAACTTTAAAGCAAATACTTTTTGCGCCCGAAATCATTGTTTTGACAAATCTATTATTTAATTTGGGTACCAACTGCAAGTCATATTTCCAGTGAATTCGATTCCAGATCCGAAAACGTTTTTTCCGATTTCAGTCTATGTCTATTTATGCTATATATAGCGTGTTATAGGATATGTCATTAGTCATCACCAGGAAACCATCCGGGCAGATAAATTCAATATTAAACCGCAAAATAAATGAGTGTCAAGAAATTTGAGAGATCGCTTCTATCTACACATTCATTCTCCTGTGTTTTATCCTTCCTTTCATCTGAACTATGGAGGATATGTACGGATGCTCTATGTCATCCCTGTATCAGATCTGCTTAAATCTTTTATTAGGTTCTTCTTTCTCCAAGTGAATGACAAATTTACCTCCAGTTGTGGTGGTGAAGTGCGGCGTGTCAAACTACCGGATGAAGAACGTTGACAGATGCAACGAACTTCCCAAACCAGGGAATGTTTATTATAGCGATAGTGGTGTGGAAGGACTACGACCAAAAGTCACAAATCTCACTCATGATGGCAGACGGATCCATGTGATGAATGGGAAGCGATGAAGACATCCTACCAGTGGCACGTCTTCACTCTTCTGCACAGTACCAAACATTGAGAGCTTACTGACCCGACATCTGAATTACTAATGTTCACAACAGTTACTGATGGTTGTTCATGGGATAAACGTTTTTGACAGTAGGTATATCTGAAGAATTCTGGAAGATTAGAAGAAGCCCAGCATCGCTGGGAAAAGGGTATCGACACACTTCGGTCAATGTATTCAAGATATAATGCAACGACTCCTTATACATATTTTATCGCTCTTGTTATATAAGTAACTAAGTGTAGTGCAAAAACATAGATCATAGAGCATTCTCAATCACTAGTCAACTTACAAAAAAGTCAAAATTTAATTTCTGCAAACATATTACAACACAAACATTAACCGCTTGAGAATAATAAATAATTTGATTGCATTTTACATGTTTTTGAAATTTTAAAGATTAGCTACGCATTTCAAGAAAATAACAGTTGTACTTAGACTATGCAATGTAATTCTAGTTATTATAATATTTTTGCTTTTTCATTACTAACTTATAAAAGCTAATAAATAGCACCATAGTGCATACATACAACTATAATAACACGAATTAAGGAATTTTCTGGTTGAAAATAATTTATTACTTTTCAAAAACTGAAAAGCTTGAAATTGCAAGGTGCGAATGCAGCAGAAGAGAAGAAATAAGATTTATATGGAAAAATAATTACTCACTAGAAAATAGTACCGTAGAATTCAATTACTTACTTACTAGCAAATAAAATACAGGAGCACGGATGGCATTTACTTACGAAAAATTAAATTAAAAAATGAAAGGCAGGGTGCATTAGGTAGAAGAATTTAATATTTTTAAGGTAATGACGGTCTTTGAAAGTATCCATTAAAGATAATCCAAAAAACTTAATAACCTCAACTTTGATACTGAAATTAACTTGTTTGAGTATGTATGTAGTACACACGTTATCAAACATTAACTTCAAAGTAATCTTTCCAAGATTTAATTAATTTAAGAGATTTTACTTCATCGCAGATTTGAAACGTCTGATCTAGTTTAGAATTCTATGAAATTCATATCAAAAGAGACAGATAAAGTATCACACAATGAAATTTCAACAGAAGGAACTTCTCTCAACTAGATGCTAATATAAAAAAAAACACTTCACAAAAGTGGATACTAATTAACAGATAGTAATTACGCTCACGATTTCCTATTCTTTGTTGAAGTCATCTGAATGCTAAAGATCCGTTTTCATGAATAGGGCAAATTCAGAGAAACTGAACAATCGCTTGTCCCATATGCAACTGTTGCAAACTTTCAAATGTAATCCTCTTTCGTTTATTTATAATGG
Source organism: Ignelater luminosus (assembly GCA_011009095.1). Taxonomy (NCBI): domain Eukaryota; kingdom Metazoa; phylum Arthropoda; class Insecta; order Coleoptera; family Elateridae; genus Ignelater; species Ignelater luminosus. The sequence continues at coordinate 39,841 of VTPC01000478.1, read as the reverse complement.
GTTGTAAGTTATAAAAAAATAATTTAAAGTAAGCCTTTTTGGAAACTATTATCAATTCATCAAAGAAACCTCAGTGTTGGAAAGCTTATAACTATAAAACTCGCGAAATACCAATATGGTACGCTATATGAAACATACATACATACCGAGTGTGGAGTTTCAAACCCGTACATAGGACAATGCTTGGAAATTCAGATTTTTATAATTCCTGCTCCCCAAATGAACCTACAGGAAAGGTAATGGTATCAATCGATAGCGTAAAGTTCCCTCTCAATCTGGCACCAATAAACTAACAAAAAATGCTCAGAATTAGCAAAATTAATTATTTTAGTTGCCTTTGTAGATTTGTTTCGTTAAACAAGTTTGCTCATTGGACTAATTTATTGATGTCAGATTTGGAAAAAATTTCTGTCCTAACGATATCATTTACCAATTCAAGTCAGATTGAGAGGGAACTTCTACCCTATCGATTAATACCATTATCTCCCCTGTAGGTCCATTTAGGGAGCAGGAATTATAAAAATCTAAATCCCTGTGCATTGTCCTATGTACAGTTTTGAAACTCCCCACTCGGTATAGGCACAAACGTTTTCCGAGACAAATGTTGTTGTCTCTGTTGTGATTCTAGATGAGAGAAGATTTTGCAGTCTTTCTCTGTTGTTTTAATAGAAAATTCCAGTTCGGCAATTCTTGTATTTGAGGAATCAATGAACTGAGCAGCAGTTTCGCTCAAAAGCAACCAGTTGGATTAACTGTATCAATTACAAAAAGAGTTATCTCTTCCAATGAAATTTTACATATCATTCAGATTTTTAGAAATGACTAAAGAATTATGGTTCAGTTAAACCTTTTTCCACAACGTATACTTGAAATGAGACTACTACAATGTGATTTAGATTGAGATAGTAACCACAACTACAGTTTCATTTCAGCTTTGTTTGGATTCCACTTAAAATCTCTTTGTTCATTTTTGGAATGTGCAGTACTTAACTATCTATCATCTTTAAAATAGCTACGCACTATTGGCAACTTTCTTCAAACACTTAATATGGTCTCAGTAATTTACTTAGCATAATATCGTCAGCAGAGTTAGTCTTCCGTAAGATGAGTAACAGACTGCACAATAAGGAGGTGACTTTGAAAGCCTTCCTTGGCAGAAAAGGAGTCTTTAACACCACTTCCTATAAATCAATTATCATCATTAATGTCATGCAGTGGTCTAAAAAGTTCGTTGTATGTACAGATCAGAAAGCAAAATGAAAACACCTTGAAGAACAAGTTCTGCCTCCTTTGTTGGGAGGCCTTATAAAGGCACATATATTTACCAATCTCAGAACAAGAAATTAATAATTAGGTCTTCAAAAGTTTGATAGTAATAACCATTAATGCCGGAACAAAGATTACAGGCAGGCTTTTTAAAAATACAAAAAACCCTGTTCATAAAAGTCCCATTGCCATTCAGGCATGCATATGTACCCAAAGTGAAAAGTTGCCAAATTAAACCTGCAACGCTTTTCAGCTGTTCGGACGACATGCTTCCCCATTTACAAAATAATTGTTTCTATATCTTACTTCTTGTTGAAGGATTCCTGGTAAGTTCATATATTCCTAAATTATGTGTCTAACAATTAAAAATAAAATCAGAAACTCCTCACTTTTCCCCTAAAACCATTTTTAGGGAATTTTTGTGAGAAGTAGTCACATTACAAAATAACATTTAATCGAATAAAATAATGTATAAAATCGTTAGTAAAGTTATTTTATAAAAGGCGCATCCATCAATTATGATAAAGACAATTATTTCAGAGCTAATCTTTTAAAAGGATATGTAGTGGCCATTACGCGATTAGTAACTTGTTTCACGGGTAATTAAACGGTAGCTTGAAAACTGCTTTGTTAATTAATTAATTCTACTCGCGTCATGATAACACTGATCAACTCATTTGATAGTTGTATTGAAACTCAATGGTTCAACCAACCATGCAACTGGATATTACTTTCTATAGCTTTGTAACGAATCGATTAGACAGATTCTTTAAACGATTTACCACATTTAAATCATTACGCTTTTAAAATGGATCTGATGATGAAACGAGAAATCTATATGTAAATACAAAAAGTATTTCTGTTACGTTTCGTATGATACGTTATTAACCTAATAAAAGTAAAGTTGTTCTTCTATTTGTGTCCATAAACTATTTACTTTCTAGACCTACATTATTATGATATTTACAAGTGTCATCTTTAATAACAACTGTTGGAGCTGTCTCACACAGAGCGAGTTTAATGGACACCGAAAGTAAAATGGATTTTATAGCATAAGCTTTTTGGCACCGATTCAGGGGTTAATGTGTATGTTAGCCAAAGAACTGTCGCTAGTAAATTATAACAAAGCTGACCTTTAGGATCTTTTTAGTTACTTACCACTAAAATAGCTAAGTGATAAATAAAATTCTAAGTAAAAAATAAAATACAAAGTCAACCAAGTAATAGTTTTATTGAATGATCCATATTTTAAATTATGTAAAGGAATTCTATCCAAGTGGTTGTTGCTACCGAAATGGAAAAGTAAACTAAAATGTTACGAGAAAATTAAATTCCCAAGTTGTACTATCGACAACCTATACAGAAACGGAAAAGCAAGAGTACATTAGAAAACAATGAATAATTGAAATTTTCAGCATTCTATGTTGTAACATCTGACCGGCAAGAACCGGAATTACTTAAATCGTCATGACATCTACACTTATATGTGGACTAACGCAGCAGAACGACGTGTTAAAGTAGATAAATGCGGCAGATTATGAATAGGTGTTTATGTAGTTTGATGCTATGTAGTTCCCTGATGCAAATGCTTGCATGAATCCGTGTAAAGATGCGGGAAGTTGCAATATAATAAACTGCAAGTCCACTCCGTTACCTCCAACAAGTTGACCTAAAGTCTGGCCCAGTTTGCTTCACCTCTGACCTAGGATAGGTCGCCACATAAACTAGACGGAAACTATTACGCACGGGCAATAAAATGGTTACAACACTTGTATAAGTTATATCATTAACGGAAAACGGAACCTGCTCCATTCCTCTCAGTATTTAAATTTAATTCTTGAAGTTGCTGATTTACTGTAACATTTGTATTCTTGTTCGTAATCTTTCGCCAGCATCGCAATTTTAAAAGGATTTTCTGAGAAATTTTTAAATCCCATGGAAACTTGTTTCAACAACTTATGAAAAATAAAAGGACTAAATAAAACTAAATGAATCCATTAATTTATTTCCCGTAAATATTAATGCATTCACTCAATAAAATATGAAATAATGATGCACAAATGATTGCTTGGAACACTCCATTAATTTTATGCGAGTGAAAATACTATTTGGTTGAATTCATGCGGAAAAACTTCTTTTATTTAATAGTTATTGCTAATATGTTCGTAATGTTAACCAAGGATATCGAGAATCAATTTTATAGTTTCTTCCGGAACAATTATTGTGCACCTCCTGTATATATATTATGGATAATTGAAGTAAAAACTTATTTTTATAGTTAGGTCTGTGGATAAGTTCTTCATTATTAGGTTATCGAATATACAGGATGTTCCTAAAAACAGCATCTTTAAAGGCCATAAAAAGACACCCCAATGGCATTCAATTTTCGGAAATCGACAGGACCGTGAAATACGTACGACTAAAAAAAATTTAAACAAAAAACAGAAAAGCCTTTTCAAAAAGCAGGATATGTAAGAGTGAATAGAAGAAGAGACAAAATACTAAAACCAAACTAAATTAAGTATTTATAACTACCTTAAATGATAAATTAAAGAATACAAAACAGAATGGAATTTCTAAAAAACGTCTGAATGAAAATTGCTAAATAATTACATGAATTACACGCCGCATCGTCAGGAACGAGACCGCTAGCCCGTCCAAGAAAAAGGTGAAAGGATCGGAAACAGCTGAATTTAGGAAATTATAACAGACGTTAGTCTGATAATTACAGGTTCATCTCTTGATTAATTTAACAATTAAATCATATCTCAAACAAGACATTTAAAAATGTATTTAATTTCTGAAAGAGAATTTTAAAACAGCAAAAGTTAACCTGTTTGTAAATAACCTTATATGTACCATAGATAATAACACGCTGTTCCTTTTAAAGAAAAAATGTGGTTTAATTACTTAGAACTGAGAAATGAAGCATATCCAGTGCATGTTAAATCAGTCAGTTTAAAGTTTATGTAACGCAGAAACAAAATAAAACACAGCAACAATGAATTTCATCATTACAGAAATGTTAGATAATAAATTCTCCTGCACTAACATCTTATTCCATCAACCTTCACTACAGGTGCAATTAAAATGATTTGTATGCACGGTGCACTAATGTTCTCTAACATACTTCCACTAAAATAATTTATTTGGTAAACACACAAATAAAAGTCAGTACATCGAAAAGAAACAAAAATCTAATAAATTCACATAAACGAGGTTTTCTTTTATATTCGAAAAACGAACGATACGTTTGATTTTATATTGGTAATTCGATGCTACAATTACAGTTAACGTTTCGGAAATTACACTTCGTTAAAACCAATTTTTGAACATCAAGAAAACGAAAAAGAACAAAACAGGATGTCTGCTGGAGGCTGCAGCAATTACTGCAGAAATTGGGATAAATGCAATTTCATGTAATTCACGCGGTAAAAATAAAGCACGGCACTGAAGGTTAGTGACCCAAAAGGCAGGAAACCTTTTGGTATAATTAAAGCTTTATCACGATACGCAGCATATTATATGGGTGCAACGAGTTATTTTCACAGAATAAATTGTAAATATGTGCACACAATGCCTAATTTAAGCTCGTATGAGCGAAACAATGTTGACTAAATTAAGAGGATTCCCCAGACTATGGCACATACGAATTACTGGCATACAATTTGAATCACTTGTCCAATTGTATATATAGAGAATTAGATTAACCGTTTCACACATTACACTACACAATGACCATATATTTACTCATCACAAACAAAAGTCGGTTTGTATACAAAATCACACGAGAAAAGATTAAATTAGCAAAAATGCAGATTAATAAATATATTTTACATTTGACTTCTTTTATTGTTTCAAGTCTACCTAGTTTTTTAAAGCTTCCAGGATAGCAATTAAAACAAACAAATCGTTTCTAAAATATTTAACTGTTGTCTAAAGTAAATTAATTACGTGGCTTTTTGACAAATTGCAAGGTATTTATAAGCAACTACACATTTGCATTGATTTACGGTAGGATATTAACAAAGAACGAATAGAAGGCAACGGAAACCATTCTTCTAGTAGTTTATAAAATAAACATTAAAAAAGTAAGAATCAAAAAACTTACCACTTACAATTAGTACATTGATCTTGATTTGATGTTCTACATATCTTAGTTGAAAATAAATCGTGAGAATTATCAAACGGAAGCTAATTAGCTACTAGGCCAAAGAATGGTTAGAACACTTGTTTTAATATGCCCAAAATTAATGTTTTTCCTTCAGTTTCTCACTACTAAAATATTTAAAAAATTTTAGAATGTTCTATAATAACTAATTCATGTAATCTCTACCTTTTCATGTTGATCTACGAATGTTATTTTTAGCATTTTCGTACAAAGATTTAGAAAATGTGCTCGAATTCGAATTGTCTAGTAAATCGCAATACTTCATTGCAAGATTCGTAAACTGTACTGCATACCGAATACCACCAGGGCTTATTTCATAAATATTGTAAACCTTAGATGTCAATTACGTATGCTTAATGTGCTAATTATCCTAATTACGCTACAGTTATATACAGCCAGGGTTGGTTTCAAAACTAAATAAACCCTTAGGCAAAATAAGATTTTTGCACTTTTCCATTCCATATGAGACAAGCCTGAGATAGCCTAACCAGTTTTCGTTTTTAGCTTTCCGTAGAAGGATAATGAAAGACAAAGATGGCTCGCTGAGTGGTGCAGCTCTTTTTAAATTGTTACTAAGGAGCTTAGACCATTTTGAAACAAAACTGATTTAGCACGACAACCGACGCACTGTGGTCGGAAACCAGCAAAAAGCGGCCAAAACTCTAAAAAATAATCTACGCAGAATGAAATTTAAATATATTTATATTTGCAACTAAACATTCAAAAATTAGTATTCGTAATTAATTTATGCGTATTACAATACATTGTGTTATAAATAATACTTGAAAGATAGCGCTTTTACAGCATACATACTAAGCCAAATTTTAACCATTGCTTTAAAGGTGTGTATCTCGCTAAATTAAAAAAGCGTCAAAATTGTCTACTGTACTCACGAAATAGTCTTTCAAGCACGATGCAATATCATAGTTACTGCAGTTTTTTAGTATGATTTCAGTGAAAAATTCAATGTTCATAGTTAGCTGAACAATGTTCGAGTTTTCTTTATTCATCTTGAAATTTGAAACTGTTATCCCCTGTGGTCCCATGTGAATTTATGTTGTAATATGAGAAAAAGTTTATATTTTTTAAGGAAGTAAAAATCAGCTGCGGAAATTTGCGGCTCTTTTAGTAATCGATAAAAAGAACAAGCAGAAATACATTTAAATTTATCTATTGTTCAAATATTCTGTATATATTCAATTTATTATGCTTTTCGAGTCTTAAACTTCTAGTTAATGTAGAGCGTATATGTTTTTTTTCGAAAAAATAGCAAAAGTATAAACAACAATAGTTATTTTGAAGTGCTAGATGACGCCCGGGGCGGACTGCCCCCGCCCCGCCCCTGCCTCCCCATAGGTACGCTACTGACCAATTGTTCAAAAATAAACTTTATTAGTCAAAATTGAAGCCCGATACTTTGGTATCGGTGAGCTAATTTTAGAATAAAGAATCTGGGAATGCAAAGCATAACCACAACGAATTTCGTTTTGTTTTTTTTTTCAAATTTTGGCGGCTATTTTGACGATACGATTCTAAAGTAAAAAAAAAATTTTCTAAACTTTTTAAATTTTGGCGGCCAAAAAAACGAAGACACCACATTGTTTTTAGTTTTTGATGTAGAATCCAAATGTAAAGTCAAAATTGCAAAATTTGACAAAATGCGGACAGACAGACAGACAGACCAAGTTTCAAAAAAATCGGTGAGGTACACCTTGTGAATGCCCCTTGTTAAGAACTAAATCGCTATCATATGTTATATAATATCACTATGTCGACAAATCGCTATTTTCAATCTCGATTATCTCAAAAAGTATTCGAGATATCGAAATACCGATTATATATCTGTAATCAGGAAAAGATTCTAAGTTGATTTCATATATAACATGTCCTGTAAAGTTACGGCAACATGACAACAGACCAACAGACAAACTATGCCGAAAAATCGCCATTTTCGATCTTGATTATCTCGAAAACTATTCGAGATATCGAAATACCGATTATGTATCTGTAATTAGAAGAAAAGTTGATTTCATATATAACATGTCCTGTAAAGGTACGGCAACATGGCAACAGACCAACAGACAGACTTTGCCGAAGAATCGCCATCTTCGATCTCGATTATTTCGAAAACTATTCCGAGATATTGAAATACCGATTATGTATCTGTAATCAGGAGAAAATTCTCAATTGATTTCATATACAACATGTGCTGTAAAGTTACGGTAACATGGCAACAGACCAACAGACAGACGGAATGTACGAATTCAGATACGAATTTTTTTAATTTCGTCGATAAAACAAATAAATAAATAAAATAATTTCCATTTTCTACATCACTTTGGATAGCAAAGACGCCAATAACACATTATCTACAAAATATTTAAGCAATTCTAAGAGTTATTTAGTTTTGACCGGTTTTTTGTCATTTTCGACCAGTATGCGACGTAGCCAGACCGCAGTATATAAACTCTTAATGGCATTTGTCTTTTAAATATGCAATATTTTTACTGGCCGGCATATCTGTGCATCCTGAGACAGCCCTAGTCAGTTACAGTTTCATTGCTTAATTCTACACAGATGATTTGGAAGAAGCATTTTGTCCAAAAATAATAAGATGGTGTCTTAAGCCCATTGTCCATATTTATAGTCGATACTTGAATAAATCTGTGTTCACCTACTTCTTTATCTTGAGCCTGAACATGCATCAAGTAAGTACAAGGCCGTATTTTCGAGTTAAGTCTCAACTATAACACATTAGAGCATGCTTGAGTAGAGTTCAAGTTTGAGCTATAGCAACTTCTCATTAACATCTAATTATACTGCTGCATTATGGAGCTTTTCACTTACACTTAGCTGGTCGACTAGCCTACTTCTGATTTCCTCTCAGTAAACTCCACGTTTTGTTGCTATGATATTTCCTGATTGGTCATCTGCGCTTTGGACATCGCTGCTTTCCGGAATTCACAGTCTAACGCGTAAGTTAATATAAAAACATTTCCAGTTTTAGCAAAACCGGTTTTAGATACCTTTCTGTAGCAAATATCGTATAATTGTAAAGCTTCACTTATCTGTATATCTTCCTTAAAATTTATATAAAGTGTTTTTCCTTTGCGTAAGATTTGTGAAACACTGACACTTCTATAAACGCAGGCCTTGAATTTTTTAGATTGAGAATTAACAGTGTAACTACTATGAAGTACTTTTCATTATCCAAAGATGCTATCAGACCCACTCCTCTGGTACAAATATCCAAGTAAAACTGAGGCAGCTCTCTTCGAGGACACTAGCGCATCCTACTGCCACCCCTCATAGGGTCTACTGCAGATGTAGGCACCCAGGGCCGAAATGGTCAAAATGGCTCGTATAATGCCAAAAAACACATTCTCATATTTCCCAATAATTCGAATGTTGAAGTGAAATTGCCTAGGATTTTTTCTCTAAAGTTAGTTTAGTTCACTACCTTCTACAGTCAAGATATTTTCTCAATATATACTCCCCAGACATTTAACACAATTTATGTACTTCATGTTATACTTTTAAAATTTTTTTACTGACATCATGTAAACAAGTTTTTCCCTTTTTCCGCCATGTTGCAATCTAAACCAACAGGTCCAAGTAAGTATTATGGTAATCATTTATGTTGGTTATGCCCTTTTGCCTTTTCCCTCCTCACACCAAAAAGAGTCAAGTGCTAAAATTGCTATTATCAGCCCAACTACCAGTAAGGTTGGTCAAAGAAGAATTCAACCAACGCGAGTAAACGAAGATAAAGAAGAAAATAAAGATTTAGAAGAATAGACACTCAGATAGGACACGCTTGAAAATAATAAAAAAAGTGTAAAAACATGGATTTATAAAATCAGTATGCAATGCGGCGAAACGACTGAGAGATAAATAAAATACTTCTTATCTGCACATTAAAAAAGAGAGCACACAAATCGTGATAACTGCAAAGCAGCATGTATGTGAATTGTGATGATACTCACGGTAAAACTAAGAAACGTCTAATGTAACACTTCGGCTTCTACATAACCTAGAAGATGGCTAAAATGATTTCTAGTAAACAAAACAAACAACTGTAACGGGAAAAAGCCGAAAAAGAGACCTAATTCGGAAGATGTTCAATTCCGTAGCTCGAAGTCGAAGACGGGGGGAGGGGTTTCAACCTAAACTTACAAAAAGAAAAGCTTTCAAACTCACTAAAACTCTTAAGATAACTCAAAGATAGTAAAACCTAAGGGCGCTAGAAGCTGACCACTCGAATTAACACACCCCTTTCACACTAACGGAGGGTAATATACATGGGACCTGCCATTAGAAATTAAAAATTTTACAAGCCGACTCGGCGGTGTAAACGGTACTTGAATGGTCACACCGCTTCAAAGGAGCAAGCATGATTCCGCATTAATTTCAAGTTGACATTATACAACTATACCCCATCACATTTAGCAATCAGTATAAACACTACCTGGAACACAACAACATAGCTGTCTAAGTTTATGATAATTCTACTGCTTGTGTTTACCTCACAGGCATTAGATGCAACTTCCTTGGAAGCACCACAACGATATTTCGCAATTTAAGTTATAGTCTTATCTTTTCATTAGAGAACTGTCTTGGTAAGTAACAGAACAAATTCCCAATTTCAATAAGAAAAAAATTCAAACTACAAGTATAACAAAGTTATGTATTGATCATTGGAACAGAAAAAAGATCTTTAGGGTGGATCCAAAAGCAGTGACTTATCTTCTAGATTTTGTGGGATAGAAAAAATGTCCCATCTTATGCAAGTAGGGTGTAGATTTCAAAAATCGCAGAACGATCAATCTTTAAGTGGCATAGAGTTGCATATGATTATTGTGAGTCCGATTCGCCAAATCTGAAACCATAACGAGAGCATCCAGAAAAACTAAATGTAAACATTGTTGGGTAAATGCTACTTCAAATGATAAAAAAAATCAAAACATTTTCGTTATGATTTTTCTAAAAAAATATGCCTCTTATTAATAGTGAAACGAGTTTTACAGCATAATTAAAGAAGTTATAGAGAATGAATCCACTCTTGTTTAAGCTTTTGCACATTTGCTAAACATTAAAATCATTTAGCTACTCTCTAAATTAGTTTGTTACACGCAAAATACTTATAATTGGATACAACAAAATGCTAGCCATTTGTATTTAGAGAGAATTAGTGGAAATTGTTGTTGAAAACCAGATTACTGAAAATGAAAACGTCAGTATTAATTAATTTTGATAAAACCTGCCAACATAAATGTTATAATATTAAATTTAGTGTTCGAACACAAATCTGAATAATAATTGTATAAATGATAACTTTCCAATACACAGTTTTTAATTTAATGCATGCATATCTACCATTCATCAATTAGAAAAGCCAGAAGTTACAGCAGCCAGCTGATTTCAAAGCTATATCAAACTAAACCTCACGGGACTTCTCCCGACTGACATCGACTAATTTAAATACTTCCCAACAAATAATTAATCAAATTTATATTAAATTAATACAGTATAATATATTGTATTATGTAACATCAATTTTGAATGAATTGTGTACTTGTAATATTCTATCACTGACGGAAGCAAAATTTAAAAGTATTAGTACAAGATTCACACTTCCGTGTTTTCCAAACAACAGTTATTTGTAAAATATGGCAAAAGTAATTAGTAACAACTCGCACTAGCTTACTATTCATATATCAAAAGATCAGTTAAATTATTGCTAAAAGTAAAACTAGCGGTTACTATGATGTTCTTTAAAACAACTTTCTGTGTTTAGTATAAAACATCTTAATACTAATTGCTAATTATAAATAACAATGAGCATCAGATGTGACCTATTTTGTACGATAAAAAAGAATTACATTCTACTTTGTATTTATTTTCCTTAAAAAAACCTTTATTATATCATATCCGCCCCCACATTCTTCAACACTGAACTGCTACATAGAAAGGTTTTGTCAACGTAGTTTTTTCGGAACAATGTGACACACCCTATAAAATGAGCAAATTACACTAACGGATCCTTCCGAGACCACCACAGCAGCCGGTCTTGTTAATTTGCTAGGATTTCTTCGAAGTCTGTTTTTGTGCTTCCCCGAACGAAACCCTCGCAGTTATTCTCTAACATGCAAAACCGCTTACGTTCAAGGCATTTCGTAGCAGACAACCCAGAATGTTATATAAAGAAGCAGTGTTCATGCTTAAATTTATGCAGTACTGCAATCTACTATGCATGGCTTTGGTGCTGCATCGAAGAACTTGAAAAATGACGTTTCTTAGATGTTCGCTGCACTGTAATACATAGAGAAAAGGTAGGACTAATGGTAATATGTAAAATTGAAAGACCTTTGCTGTTAATTGATTTGAAGCGATATTTTATATCATTTTTAATTTAAATCAAACAAGTGCCAAATAGTTAATCATTCAGCAAAATTAGTGATTAATATATTAAATTAGTTAGAAATATTAACACAAATTGTTAAAAACGTTTTCTGTTTGATGTTCGTACACAGATTTTCAATACAGTACGTAATAATACTTTTTTATTATTATATAAATATTTCTATTTGATATAAAACATAAGAATAAATACCAAAATGCTTCCTTTAAATCAAGTACTAAGAATAAGTACATGATAATCTCGCAATACGAATAATTTTTTGATATTACAGAATATACCTACCATTTATTTAAAAAAGTATCTACAATTTAAACAATACATAAAATATATAAGTTATCCATCCTTCAACGGACTTAATGAATATCCCAAACGTGTGCTTTTTATACTATAATTAAGAAGAATCTGGTTACATCTCCAGAAAACCAAGCCGATAGTTGATTTATTAAAAACAAACCAAGCGCTCTAACGCGATGAAGGACGCTTTGTAAGCGAATGCACAACAAAGCCGGTGTGTTGACACAGGAAGAACCTAAAGTAATCATAATAGAGTTACTGAAAAGGTAAAATATCACAAGAACTCGCAACGCTACCAAACACTAAGTCAGGATGTATAACTCCATAGTGACTCTTCAGCGCAAAAGTCTACTCATCTATGTGAAAGATTCTTGAAATCGTACGAGGTTTGTTCCAAGTCGCCATCTTGTACCGCACTCGCATCGTTAGTGGATCAGTTCATGAATCATATTCTTCTCTATCATGATACGAAAGGTTTGAGATTGAGCAACGAGATGATTGCCACATGCAAGTAACTTGATACTAAATGTTGCAAGGTTTTGAATAATAGAGCTTTGAAGAGTTTCTACTATTAGTTTCGCAAAACTTTCCTCCTGACTCTACCTTCTTCCACTACCTATTTAAGATCTCATCCGTACTTGAAATCGAGCTTGTTGACATTGGCAGCAAACCTTTAACCTTGTTGAGCTACATCTGCTCAACCAATTTAATACCGGAGTGCCCAGAGCTATTATTAACCACACTTAATACTCTCTCAACAGAAGAAAACGTACCCTAAAAAAGGTTCCGTATTCTTCTGCGTCAAGGACTCTATCCTTTAGCTCTATGCACGGCAAACGCAGCTTTTAATAATAATCTAGAAGGTCAATGCAGTTCCAACTTTGATAACGCCGACTCAGATCACATACAGTATGTTCACCGACATGTACGTGAAGCACCTGCTGTTGATTCCACCACGCCGGAAGAAGTATAAAGGTTCATTTAATTAAGTGAACTCCGCTAAGCGCCAAGACAATGTAACTCATGCCGGTCTAAAACGACTGAAATAAAAATTAATAATTTCGTCCACAGACTTCGCCGCCTTCCCTCTCAATAGAAAGAAGCTGATGTAATTACCCTTCCTCAACCCGTCCAAAACGTCTCATTACCACACACTTGCTGCTCAATCAATCGCCTCTTCACTTTGGGAAAAGCTACTAAAAGAGTTATCCTGCGTCGTCTTCAATACAAAATAAAAAATTGTCAAGTGCTACAAGACAAACAGTTTGGTTACACACGCCAACTACTTCGAGTTGCAAAATACCGACAGACTCAATAATTCCTTTCACACTGGTGATATTTTCTTGAAAATTCCTCTAGTTTTAGACAAAGTCTGGCAAACATAATTCTCTCCTACGTCAGTATCTACACAAGCTTGACGAAATTAATCTCTTCCTACTTTTCCCGTCAGAATTTTCGTATAGAATCAGTTTTGTTGTGCAACCTATTATTGCAGCAATTTCACAAGGGCCTTTACTTTCTCCAACCTTCTATTCAATTTTCGCCCACTCCTAAGCACAGATAATGGCCCTACTCTCATTTACTACCCCTGCAACGTACGAATGGCTTCATAAATGGTATTCCACCTGGTGACTCCAAGCCAATCCAGAAAGAATTTGAATTATTTTTCTACATAATGACATATGTATGTGTCAAACGTACAGCTCACCATGCTATTCATCATGTTGACTACTCAACAGTTGGCGCTCAGCGCTCTACTCTGCTATGAATCGGCGCAGCTGTCTTAGTCAGTCAAATTATATATCTGCCGGACCATCGCACCATTCAATTGCCCTCCTCTGGTTAACTCAACCGCACATATCATAACTCCCACCAGAGGGAAGGGTGGGAAGCCTCCCTCCAGTCTTGTGGTCAGTTGGTATTTCTTTGGCCAGTTGGAAATTTACAATTCAGAAAAAAATTCTGTAGCGAAAAATATGTACACACATGACTAAAAAATATAATATTTTTATTGGTTAGACTACTTAAAAAGCACTTTTACAATAAATGTAAACTGTACTTTAAAAAACTAAAATGCAGTTTTATCCTTTTACCTTAGTAATAAAATAATAGGAAAGTCGTGGAGGTAAGGCGATTGTAACCATACTTCACCACTCAATACAACAAAACCTACCCAGTGATTATTACGCTATTAGGGCTTTAAGAAGGATGTCAGAAATAAGATGACAAAAGAAAACCACAAGAAACAATTTAACCAAATACAGATGTTTCTTTCAAAGTTTAGTTTTAAAACCTTGGGAAACTGAGATTTTAGTTTTTCAAAGAAGTACATATTTTTTCAAATAGCTTTTGTACAGTAGCTTGAATTTGCAAAGATATGCAAGTATAAATATTTTTCTCCTGGTTCATAGTTAGGGTAGTCAAACAATCCGGAAACACTTTTAAATGAGAGAGAAGGGGCAATAACTCTTCAGTTATGTTTATGCCATTATTATAGTATTAGCTTGGAAGTAACAAAAAAGGATTTTTGTAACTTGAAAGTTTTCAATTTTTACCCCATCGGAAATAGAGGACGTCAAAATTAGTAAGGGAACCATTCGTTTCAACAAAAAATCTCAAACCCCTTAATTTTAATAGGGGTGGACATATGGTCTGGGACACCCAGTATATTATAATCAGGTTTCCCTCTATTTACTGATTTGGGGTGATTTACTTAATAATTTCGATGGCTTTTTTTTTATTAAAATGAAAGCATCAACTGGAATACCCAAATGTCCCGCCTAATTTTGTTGTTGGTAATTTGATGTTACAAAAGTTGGCAAAATTGTCACAGTTCCCCCCCCCCTCCAAAAAAAAAGATTCCTTGGGTACGTCCCTGACTCCCACTCATCCATTACTCAATGAAGAGATTATTGATTTGACATTACGATACTCCGCATAACTATTGATCAAAACCCGTCGATTCTATTTATTTTGCTTTAGTGTATCATTGGTATCGCATTCTCCTTCTGCATGACAGTTTCCAGATAAATACGTAACCTTAAAAATAACTTTTTATTAAAGCATAGTACATATATTTTTTAATGTTTATGTACCTTTCCAACGACGGACAAGTAATTAGTAGAATAGCAGTATAAAATTTACAAAATCATTATGAATAAAACGATTGAGTAAAAACCGTTAATTGCATCTTTTGATGATGCAAAAGCACCTCTGCATAGCATTTTAAATTCCTTAATAGCATTCTGTCTTCTATCCGACAAACCAGGTTAAGCAATATCGATTTATTACGCTGATACAAATTGAAATCGCTTTCTATCAGCTATTGAAAAGGTCACCATTTTTTGCAGTAAATTCTTCCTGTACCGACAGAGCACGTGTCGGGTAAGTGGTTATACCAAGCCTACCCCTATAACTGTTTAAATTCGATCAATGTTTAAAATAGTTTTATATTATTTTCTAAAACTACCTCCTTCCATTTATAAAGTTGTCTATATAACACATGGGCTGAAAAGTCCCAGGCCTAACAAATAGATGGCGCTAGTTCTATTGCATTCACCGCTTTTTCAGTTAGTACTAACCTTCAAAAGACAGCTGTTAAAATTTCATGATATTCTATTCATTATTTTGTGAGTTATTGTGCTAAGAGTGACGCTACTTTTGTTATTTTCAAAACAATGGATCAAAACCAATTTCGTGTTTTAATTTTACACTGCTTCTTGATGGGAAAAAATACCGTTCAAGCGAAGCAATGGCTTGAAAAGTGTTATGGGGACTCCGCTCCATCAGAAACAACAATAAAACGTTGGTTTGCTGACTTCAAACGTGGTCGTAAAGACACCGATGATGCAGAACGCAGTAGACGTCCAAATGAGGCGGTAACACCAGAAAACATCAAGAAAATCCACAAAATCGTTTTGAATGATCGAAAAGTGAAGTTGCGCGAGTTAGCTGACATCGTAAAGATATCAAAAGAACGTGTTGGCTTTATATTGCATGAGCATTTGACTATGAGAAAGCTCTGCTCAAAGTGGGTGCCGCGTTTGCTCACTGTTCACCAAAAACAAGAACGTGTTGATGTTTCTGAGCAGTGTTTGGCCATGTTTAAACGTAACAAACCGGAATTTTTGCGTCGAAACGTGACAATGGATGAAACATGGATCCATCACTTCACTCCGGAATCAAAACGATCGTCATCTGAGTGGACAGCAACTGGTGAACCTCGTCCAAAGCGACCGAAAGCACAACAATCGGCTGGAAAGGTTATGGCCTTGGTATTTTGGGATGCGCGTGGTGTAATATTCATCGACTATCTTGAGAAGGAAAATACCATCAACAGTGAATATTATATAGCGTTATTAGAGCGTTTGAAGGCCGAAATTGCAAAGAAACGACCGCATATGGTAAAGAAAAAAATTTTGTTTCATCAAGACAACGCACCGTGTCACAAGTCAATCAAAACAATGGAAAAACTACATGAATTGAACTTCGAATTGCTTCCACATCCATCGTATTCGCCAGATTTGGCTCCCAGCGACTACTGGCTGTTTGCAGACCTAAAACAAAATGCTTGCCGGTAAGAAATTTCGCTAGAATGAAGAGGTTAACGCTGAAACTGAGTCCTATTTTGAGGCAAAAGATAAATCGTTCTACAAAAGTGGTATTGAAATGTTAGAGCGGCGCTGGAATGATTGACTTGTTCTTGATGGAAATTACGTTGATGAATAAAGCTAATTTTGAACAAAAGAAGCCCATGTGTTAGACTAACTAATATAGAGGTACCCACATAGGCGTCCACTCTATTTCCGTTACGATTCGATAACATATATCTCAAAGATATCTTTGGTATGAAAATAGGAACCAGTACCAAATCACTCGAACTTTGGTCATCCCACCACCAAGGCTTGGAATTCCAAGATAGCTCTACGAGGTGCCTTGAAACTGGCAGCGCTTACAGAACAATATACTATTTTATTCCGTTTAAAGGTACTCTTGAGAACTTTAGTTTTCTCTGAAGGTCTATAGAACAAATTTACCAAACTGACAATAAGCAGTTCCATGGGAAATTTTGAAACCTAAACTACAGTAAACCTATTCTTTGAAACAATTCCTTTTAGCATCATTTAGATTCTAAATTCTTTTAGTTTGGTAATCAGACTGATAGATATCGATATAAATCTACAGTGCGTCTCCATATTAATTTTATTTCATAAAGAAGGAAAACTCAATGTTGATTTTAAATTGTCCCATCCTTTATACTATCAACAAATAAACTGCATTTTTACCATTATCCATCTTTACTGTTTTAAGTAACCGAAAGTTTGAAGAAACCACTAAACATCCAAATACAACGAAGAACCAAACATTGTGGACGTACATACATACTTAGAAATCAATAATTTATTGTTCATTTCTACATGTTTATTTACGATATCAGTTTCTAACTTTTTTACGGTATTATTTGCCATATACGCGTATGAGTATACACACAACATCTATAGAACTCTAGTAAATAATTCATGCAATTCGGTGTTAAAATACACACAGTTATTACTCTGATTTACAATCTATATTTGCGTACAAACATTGTATGCATATGGTGGATACCGAATTTACTTTAGAAGATCATTATGTAGAATGTAAATATGTGTGCGGATGAATTTGTTTGCATAGCCGTTACTGCAATAATGAGGCACTTATTACTAGTAGCAATAAATGACGATTTATGCTTGTCGTTTCGGTAGATGTAAAAGTAATTCTAACAGGGTTGATAGTCGATCGTGTGCTGCATTTGATGTACATTCTCATTTTATTACTTATCGAAAAATAAAAACTGATCTGTCCAAGCAAGTTGTTCAACTTATAAATAATCGAGATCCCCCACGGTTACTAATTTCAAATATTTCTTGCGTTGAACCACCAACATGATAGCAATAAATAACAAAAAGTGTGTTAAACGTAAAATTTACCGCCTCTTAATATATCAAGTAAACAGCAATTTGCATTGTGAATTATGTTTTCATTTTTTTCTAAGTAATAGAACTTCCTTAATTTCATCTGCAATGACGAATTACGTTAAGCTAAATTATTGTACTACATGTTGGTTCTAGGAATTAAAAAAATTAATATTAGCAACTTTGTGCGATATAATGGAACATTATAATGTAATTCATAATGATAAGTGCTTAACCTGCACAAAAGATCCTGTATGAAGATAATATACATCTGTGGTACTGTACACCTCATGCTGGGCTTCAGCTCGTTATACGTTTAAATAATAGGTACAGTTAATTAAATATACCTAGTTTATACCAAAATGTTTTTAAAAAATTAATCTTGTAATTAAGAAAATGGATGGTTTTAAGATAGCACTGCATATGTTAGAATTAAATTATTTCTCCTTTCTTTTTGGGTTATTACTTTCATAGTGTCTTCAAAAAAGCACATTCTTAATTAAAGTACTGTAAATCTGTCTACACATGATAATTGGCACAAAGATGATTACCGTTATAAAGTGAAACGTTCTAGTAATAATGTAAGAAAATTTATGCTAGTAAAAGTTAGCAAATATTTTCGATTTTTAACTAAGAGCAATAGCATTTTGTTACAATTGTAGAGACACTTTCTAAAAAGGGTCTTGTTTTTAATCTCTTTCAAAAGTACCTAAAATTCTTTACACTTTTATGCATTATAAATAATTTTCGTAGAAGGTTTAAGAATTTTGTTTACTGCCTAATTCTTAGAGTATCTAACACAAAACTCTTATTAGAAGTTTTCAGAAAATCATTATTGTAGTTTTTCTACGAACTCCGCTCTTTGCATGACTTGTATATATAAAGCTTGTAAACATTTTAAACTCTCTCTTAGTGTTTGAATCTCAGCCGAACATCAACTCACATCAGTTGATCGGTTCCACAACAATTGTAACAACTGGTTAACCAGTGTACAAACTTTAATAAACAACTTTTTATTATTTTACTATTTAGCGGCACATATTATAAACCAACAGCACCTCAGAACTCCCATACAATTATCATTTGATTTACCAATGCTTTTGATTACCTTAAATATTGCCTATGTTAATTTAGCCATCAAATTTAAAATCAATTTATACATAAAGATTTGTTTATTTTAAGAATTCAGTAAAAACAGACAAATATCTATTGATGCCAGATAAGCAAGATAAGTTATATACAAATCTTGAATATTTTATTAGAATAGTTATAAAAGTGGGTGTTTACCCAATATAGAGGAGCATGTAAATTGTAAAACATTCAGGTCAGTAGAATTAATTGATTTTCGTCAATAGAAGTTCTAGGTTCAACTTCATTTTCACATTTCCGGCGACACTAATGGTATACCGGAAAAGCCTGTTACAATACTATCTTGTTTTATGTAACTGTGCCTCTGAGGGGTGTTGATGGTTTTCATTGATTCTCATTATTTTAGTTTTGTAGTAATTTCGAGCTTCCTGTTTCATTTATGTGTATGTGTAAACTGAAGTCCCCATTCCGAAAACATGCAATTTACTATCCTACTTACACTTTATATGAAAAATATAACTTGACGGTTGGATATAGATTGTCAGCGTGGTCTATAACGCGCAATACTGACTCAGGAATGACAGTTATTACAGAAATATCAAATAAGTATAGAACAGTGCAAAGGACCTCTCAAAAATACAAAAACAAAAGAAAAACTTATTTAGTCATACATTCACACTGAGAATTTTGCGCTACGTTACAATCCAACCCTGTAGACACTTTATTGAGTCTTTTGTGTAAGATGAACGGAAAAAAGCAAAATGTAACTTTTATCATTCACTTAATCATGGTGACATTGACCTTGCGCAGTTTCTAATAATCTAAATGAACTAGTATTTGGAAGGTCTCCATTCTGGTAGATACAAAGGTCCTAATTGAAAGTCTTAAAAAGTATCAGCCCAAGACGGAAATCAATCAATCACTCTCTAGCCTGGAGGTAATTATAAAAACTTTCAAGTGGGCCTAGTTAACTCCAAATTGTTTCTGTACGTCATTTGGGTGTAACTCCTTTGTGAGGTACAGTTACTTTTTAAGAATTACCAAGATTCTTTCGTATTGTATTGTATTCACATTGTTTTATTTTTCAATTTGGCTATTATGACTAGAAGTGGTGATCACACCGGAATCAATCACACCTTGTGAAAGTAGTACCTAATATGATATATTATGTCCGTTAACGTTAGTGATAATGATGATGTAAGAATGAATCAAACAGAAACAGTGGGTTTATTTGTTTGCGACAATGGATCAATTCTTTTCTTGTTGTGTTTTAGTCACTTCTATCATCTGGCTCCTCGGTGTACAATGGCCTAAAAGGGCAGTTAATTTGGCCAAGATCATTTTCTTGAAACTATAATAAAACAAACTAATTTTCTCTTCTTTTGCTTGTTATTTAATATGTACAAATCTTACTACTTTTCAATTTCCTGTATTTAGGATGTATCGAATTTTTGTAACCGAAACGATAATTTAATGAACGTTCTTACAAATCTGTTACAAAACAGATAATTTTTGTACTGTATACGGGATATTCAGCGTTACTTGAAACGCTTATTGTGTAGAAACGTAGGATATCTACTACTTTATGGTGTAAGAAGTGTTTTTTTTCAAAAGAAGATTTTTAGAAATTGAATAAGGATGCAAGTAATTGTAGGTTAAATTGTCAAATGCAATCATTTTTGTATAACTCAGTTAAAATTGGATACTAATAAAAACTAACTGAGAAATTACTTAACAAAACAATGATGTACATAAATATATACTATTTACAAATACAGGAAGATGAAGAGAAGATGACTGACTGTATGAAAGCTAAACATTTTAATTTTGGCCGAAAGCACAAGCTTGTAGATGTCTCTACGGTAGTAGAACCTGTAGAGTTGTTTGCGTCGATTACAAAGAGACCTCGATGTCAAGGATTTTGTAAATCGTAATCGTTATGTTGTACTCCTGAGAAAATGTTACGGAAGTCTGGACAATGCTGATTGGCTTGGATTGTATATGATCATTGTATAAGACGATGGGTAGCGTAGAGGTGACCTCGGTGGCTTGCGACAACACTAGTCTCACCCCGTCAACGTTCCCATTGTAGATTCACACTAGGCAGTGCGGAAAGATGGCTTCCGTTATCATCCTTCCGAGTCGCTGTGGTGTCCTCCATAGGAGCCCTACGTTTCAAAGCGTCCTACAGTTGATAGTGATAAAATTGGATCGGCAGCCAACGTCTTCATCCGTCCACACAACACACGGCACTGTCGGCACACCTCTATAACTGTGTCATACTTTTATACGCAAAAGTTTCTACTTCTTAGATATGCAAATTCTGTCACTAGTATAGATATAGTTCTTAGATAATACGACAGAACTACAGTTATTCCCTTAAAGTACTTATTCTAGCTACCAGATATTTCGAAATTATCGCCAACAGAATTAGTTTATCACGTTTCCTTCAAAATTCCATCTCTGATTGTCATAAATCATTTACTTTTTTAAATACCCGTTTTACCCATTAGGTTTTACTGATTTTTATCAGATGATAACGTCGCCCCATTGGTTCAGCAGATAGATGGACAAACACGGATTAAATGTTTCGGGAGTTTAAAAAAGCAACGATACTTCATCCGGAATATTTGGAGAGTGGAACACGGATTTGGAGTGGCCCCCCTTTTGAACACTAGAAACTAGGACAAAGTTCCGAAATAACTACGGTTCAATAGGAAGCTAGATTTGCATCGCTTGCCAGTGAATTGGAATATAAGTAAAACAGAAACCTGTAAAGTGAATCTGTTTGAGTTTGGTAAATGTCTGTGGGAATTCTTTAAAATAGCAATATTGTGTGCATTTCCATCTGTCAATTGAAGTCCATTTTTTCTCTTTAAGTCATTATTCTGTTGTTTGCTTAAGTGAATGGCGATACTGTCTTATTGTAATTTCCAGTTTTTCCGCTTATGATTATATCTACCTTCGTAAGGGATAATACACTGTTTTGCTGACCACTGCAAAGCAAACCATTTTTTCTCAAATACTAGCCAATTGCAACCTAAACCCTAACACAAATTCTTCCTTGTTGATGTTTCAGTTATTTCAAACTTCGATTTAGAAATGAATTTAATAGATGAATAGTACGACAAATAATTTAAAGTTATTAGTAGGTATCCAGATGGAGATGTCTTCGGATGGTTTAAACAGCTCTCTGCTACTGGAAAGAAAATACCGTATCCTCTGACGGCCAACAAGACAGTGCAGCCAAAAACATACTCTTGAAATAATGTGTTTATTGGAATTGGGGTAAGCAAAAGTGAAAACCAGGAGATTACATCAAGACAACGATGCCATTCACCCTTCAAATTACATAACAAATGTTGTGCAACAAGAAATTTATTGTTCTAATTTTTAAACTTATATACCAAAATATTCCAGACATTCTAGTGGGTAAAACAGTACAAAAATGAAAGTTATTTGTCAAATCAAAATGAACGCAACATCATTTGTTTTTCCGAGAATAGTCTAATAATACGGTCAAACTAGGGCAAAAAAGGGGTATCCCAGAAAAGTTCACAAAAGTTTTGATACTCTGTAGAGTATTTGATGGAGATTGCCTGATGTATGAAACATAATTATCCCCCTCTTTTTTGGTAAGCTCGAGTAGGTAGAGGGTAAAATCTGTCAATTTTCTAATCTTTGTTTTGTAAACATCTCGAAAATATCAATCTTAGTAAAAAAATATAGTCGATACAAAATAAAGTGAACAAAATTTCCTACAAAATCGATTCTATTCATCTTTTTCTAGCAATGATTGTTTCCGAAATACTTGAGTTCGAAATTCGAGGTGTTTCAGGTATTGAGTACAGGAAGCTGTCTTGAAGACTACCTACATGTCACACTGCGTTTAATCACCCTGGAAACCCTTTAAATGTGATTTATCTTGGTCAACCACGAGTGGAAGGCCAATTGTATGTACGAGTATTTATGCACCAGAAATTTATTTATGTACTTAGGTAGGCCATTGAAAAATCTAGTGTATATGAGAAGATGTAGTAGATCTAGTTGGGAGGATATAGACCTCCTCGTATTCCACACAGCTTTGGCACCTGCCGAATAAAATATTTTTTTTTACAAGCCTGGTAGAGGAAAAGTATCAATTCAGGTATTTTCTTCGACACATTTACAACAAAATGGCTTACATCACATACTTTGTGCTCATGCTTTTACAGGCTATGACATAACGTCAGCTTCCTTAACAAAAAAGCAAAGACTGCTGGTTGCAAACTTTTGCTGCTACATGAGGAACTGCATTTCATAGTTCATGTATTCAACAGCCTCCAATCAACGCATGAAGAGGTAGACAAAGCGGGGGAAAATACTTCATTGCTTTACATAGAACTTTTACATCTACAACTTCCCTAAACTTGCTTAGGTACTATGCCTTCACCAAGTCTGCTTCGAATATCAAATCAAGTCTACTTTTTCTATCTTGCATCGAATGGGTAGCTATGCAGCATTCATATTGAGTTACCACCAAGTACAGCTCTGGATGGGAAATCAGCTTCTGCTGAGCAATGGGGATGGAGCAAAGGTCTAATGGAAACCTAGTGCTTACTACAACCAAAAATCCTGTTCCTCCTGAAAATGTTCTCAACATCATCTTCTATAGATGCGCTAGGAGTTGTAGTGTGGATACAAGAAAATTGGCATGAATTGTTCCATTGTGTGCCGCAACTGTCACGGCGACTGCTCGAATGGCCTGGACACTGCTATTGAGAAAATCATCTTGGAGGAAGATAAAGAAGCAATACAAAAAAAATATTCATCTTCTATTTTTCTTATATACATAATACAATAATTATGTAGAAATTTTATTTATTCATCATTAAATGGTTTCAAGTTTTGCAAAATATTTTTCTGTTTTCCTTCTTCAGATACAACAAATTGGAATATTACTATTTTGTTTCGTCAAGACAATCATCTAGTTTAAGTTTTTTATCTAGTAACATTTCACATGGTTTCTATACCTTTCAGAAAATCGCTATAAACTAAAAAAAGGACGAAAAAGTACCCCCCCCCCCCTCTAAAATTCGAACCATATTCAAAATTCTGAATATCCAGATAATACAATATTATTCAAGAACAGGTTCCATGGTCACGGCTGGCCTACATAAATCACGTTTAAAGGGTAGCGAATGTGCTAGAACGGTCTCTTGTACCAATTCCTAAAACACCTCAAATCTCAAACTCAATCTTTCGAAAACAATCTTCGCTAGAAAAAAATGAATAGAATCGATTTTGTAGGACCTTTTGTCTACTTTAATTTTGTATATAGTCTATTTTTTGCTACGATCGATATTTTTCGAGATATTTAACTGAAAAAAGGTTAGAAAATTGACAGATTTTGCTCTCTACCTACTCGAGCTCACCAAAAAAGAGGGGGATAATTATGTTTCATACATCAGGGGATTTCCCTCGAATACTCTACCAAGTATCAAAACTTTTGTGAACTTTTCTGGGAAAACTCCTAATTTGACTGTACTATAACCTGAGTATTGTGAGGCTCAAAATTTCGAAATCACGACAAAGTCAGAATGTCAGTAACACAAAAAATACAGATAGCATATTCATTCATCATGATCATTGTAGTAAGAGAATCCAACAATTCATCTAAATTTTATAACAATAACAACTGAATGCATGTTTACAAGTTGCATTAAAACATATATGTATATATTGACTGAACAATGTTGCACTCTATTAATTTCTAAATTTGCCGTAAGTAGCTGTAACTAACGGACGAACTCACTTGATTACTCCAGTAACATACTGTATACTTTTAATTTATAACAGACTTTATTTCATTACGTGATTATTGCAACTAACATAAGAATTGAATACCAGATTAACAAAAACTGTTTCAAAAGTCTATATGTACCAAGTGTCTTCATTAAGCTTTATGTACCGAATGTCTCCGTTAACACATTTATAAAAAGGCCATTAACGGTTTACGGGTACTAAAGGTTCTGCTAACATGTAACAATTATACAGATAACATTTTAATCAAAAATAAAAATGAATAAAATTCTATTTTCTTGGTATCTATACTACTTAAATATATGCATAAATATATCGCATATCATTTCTTACCTGTTTTAATCTTAATTAATTTTCATTTTAATTAATCAATCAAGAATGATTTATTTTATTTCTTTCGGTAAACGTATTGAAGAAATGGCTTTAATTGTTTGCAGCTGGTAATATTAAAAACCAAGTTTCTTCCTTTGCTTTGATATTCGGAAATGTTTATTAAATCATTTTACAATCGTAAATGTAATCGTTTAATTAAATCATTTCAGTTCACAATTGCTCAAGAAACCAAATACTGTTATCAATGTAATAAAAGCCAGGAAAAATTGCCGTAATTGTGAGAATTTAATGAATGAACGAACGTTAAACGATCCGAGAATAAACTTATTGAAGGTGTGCGGCATAAAAAGCGTCTCGATAGCTAAAATACGCGATTAAACTCTTGTACGACAAGAGCTTATGGCGTCGCCCTTATGCTAAATATGCACTGCAATATATGACGTTTAGATCAGTATTTAATATTAGGAAACAGATACAAGGTAGTACGGTTTGAGTAAATGGCAATCCATACACTTGCCGCTTCGTGTTTATGTATAAAGGTAGAGCATAACCGACATCTCATTAAAGTATAAACTGTAATGTGATCTGATATTCCCAGCAGATAGCATCATGTCACATGGAGGTAGAAGTAATTAAGGCTCTGATCATAGACAGATGAAGGAGATTCGCCGGTTTCCGTATCTAGTTACGATCCTCGCGTGTTCCAGATAAAACATAATCACGTCAAACGTCGCAAAGCTAAAAACAATAATTACCCTACAACACTGACACCGTCTCAATAGCCACTTCCTTACTATTGTGTCTATAAATGCACGTTACATCTTGCCGCCCTATTACTAAAAGCTGCACCGTTATGTTTTAATAAATATTCAACTAATTACGAAGCGTTAATAATTTTATTAGTGATTGGATGTGGTCAATAAATTCTACTTCCACATAAAATAAATCCGTTCAACTAAACTTTACATGTAAGAAGTCGACTACATTAAAAATAAATTACCTGCGAGCCAGTAATTTTTGATATACCTACGTAGTATGTACATAAGAGGATTTTATTTTTCTCTTTCTAGGCAGTTATTTATTAAATTTATTTGACGACATCAAATATAAATAGCAAAGTTTACCAACTAAGACTGAATAAACAATCATTAGTTCTTATGAATTCCCATTTATCACTTCAAAGTATCCCACTGAGTTAAAACTATTTGCCATTCTACACCATATAAGGAAATTGTGCAAAGATTAAGTAAAATGAGACCACGGGATTAGGTTATTCCAGTAGCAAAGTAATCATTAAACGGTTTTAATATACATTTAGGAAGTAATAGTAAACCAACTCAGATTGCCCATCAGGTAATTCTATCTTTTATCTACGTGGATATAGCTACCTGCGGAATTTCAGAATAATTAAACCAGCTTGGCGCTGTCCGTATTTAATCTACGGCTTGAAATTAAGGAACCTTCAGTAATTGCATATGCGAGTTCTGATTCAGGGATACGCATTTCCATCTAAAATAGCAATTATCGTATGCTAAAGTGCATTTAATTTAAACTAAACAACTAATTACTGGTAATGAATTTAAAACAAACTTTACGTGTAGAATGCAAACTAATTAGGGAACTCTTTTGGTTGTTTTCAAAGCGTTTAAGAATGAAACAAACTGGGTTAAAGATTCTTTCTCGAAATTAAGAGAAAAAAGTATCGAAAAATCTAAAATAAATAATCTCTAATAAAAAAAATGAAATCTTATTCTATTTACGGTTTCTTTTAAAAATATCTTTGGAAGCTTTTACAGTAAATTTCTTAGTAAAAGACTATTATGATGATGTTGAACTACTTTTTTTTTTCTGTATAATCGCTTGAAATTTGTACATAAAAGAGCTCAATCGCTTCTTCCGTTATTTCTGAAAAACTGGCAATTTTTAGAATTTCATGCATTTTTAACGGATAAAAGAATTGTTAACTGTGATTTCAAAAAACACTTAGGATATTGCTCAATCAATAGGTATGGATAATAGCTTTATTAAGTAAATAAAAGGTAGCTTTAATGTATTTCTTTTTCAACATAGGTTTTCAAGAATTTGTGTAAAATTAACTTGCGTTTTACATGGTTTATTGTATCAGAAAAGTGGATCAAGTTTCTCCGTAAATAAGTATGTAATAGCTTACTTTAAATAAGACATTATTACAATGTCAGAAAAGGGTGTTCAAAGCATTTAAGATGAAATTAAAAATGCGGTAAACAATTTAAAAGCAAAAAGTATCGAAAAAAGTACTTCCTTAAAACACTTCAAATACCTAAGCGTCGCGTCACATTTTCTACAAGAATTCTTACACTTTTAATGTGAAAATTACCACTTGTCGTTACGAAAAATGCTTGCCACATTCTTATAAAGATTAACAAGTAAAGTAATGTAAGCGTATGAATTAAACAATGTCATATCGAAATTCATATAAAAATTATATTATTTTTAAATAATCGATTGCGCTTTTTCTGGAAAACGCCCTATTTTAAAAAGGCAAATACAGAATTTTGTGTTTCGCAGCAAAATAATAGGTTATGTTTTACGATAGCTTAACTCAAATATTTTAATTCATTAATCAAATTCTACAATAACAATTACTTATCTGTTAATGGTTACACGGAAAAAATGTTTTGTTGGGGCTACAAAAATTTAGTGGATATTTGGACAGCAAATATTTTTGTATAATTTTTTGCTCTTGCCACTACAGCACTTTGGTAGATACAACAAATTAATAATTTATTTTAGAGTTAGGAACAGATTAATTTGTTCCTACAGCAAAAAAATTATTGCTGTCCAAAACTCCACCAAATTTCTTGTTGCACCAACAAAACATTTTTTTGCGTGTAGGATTGGACAGCCTCAGGCATTTAAAAACATTAGCAGTTGAAATAATCTTTAAAGTTTTTTTTGGCATTTTGTTTTTATCACACGGTTAAAGAAAACCAAACGCTTAGTAGAAATAGAGATCTAAAGGAGCATTCAAGCCACGTGATCTACTACTGTTTGGCACAACAAGAGAACGAGATCAAGACGTTCTTGTTACGTTGGGATTATTATGATTTGAAGGTATTACCAGCTCACACGCGATACACCAAACAATACCATTTTCATAATGTGATTCATAAAGCCATGCTGAAAAGTAGGATTCGAATTTTCTTTTTATACTGGAGACAATACACTGACATTGATAAAATCCATTTATTAAAAAGCTGCACGGAGAAGAAATAAAGTACTTCTTGTTTATTGCCGTTTGCATAAACTAATATACTTTCTTATAGAAGACCGAAGGACATCTATTGGAACCACCACAGTCCTAAGGATCTTGCTTATTAAAGATGCTATTCTAATTAACTAAAGTTTGTGCAATTCCGAAACACAAGAAATCTTGTAGTTATAAAGTTGTCAATGAGAGATTGCCTGCGGCATTCGTGATTTCTTCGATCATTTTGATCTTATCAAATTGCTAAGCAAAGGAAATCAAATTTTAAGAAAGAGAAAAACTCTGCCAACGTTAGACACAGGGTGGATTGAGTAGTAGCTCAGTGAACAACGTTACCGGTCCCAAGCCCGGATAAAGGCTAGCAACCTATCCAAGGTAAAAGAAGAATAATGCTCAAAGCACTAGTACACAGCCTCGGAGAAGAACGGATAACATGATGACGACCGCCGCAAGGCATAAAAAAACGAAATGGAAACAACAGAGGCAAACGAATACTTTTACATAAGGCACATAGAATGTGCGATCCTTAAATAGGAAACATCAAGAAATCGTAATGGAGATTGAAAATAAAAGTATCGATATATGTGCGATAAGCAAAACAATGAAGAAAGGAAAAGGAACGATGTCTTACAATAATTATGATTTGATATACAGTGGAGTCGAAAAGAATCATAGAGCAAAAGAAGGCGTAGGTATATTAATACATAGAAACTACAGAGATGCCATCGCAGAATGCAATTACATATCCAAACGTATCCTAGCCATAAAATTGAATTCAAGGAAACAAATCTTTAACATCATGTCACTAACACCAGAAAACCGCAAGCAGATAAAGAGAGCTTTTATGAAGACCTACAAGAAGCTAATATACCAAAAATGAACGCGGAGAATTAATGATAGATTTTTGCGCGAGAAACAACTTAAAACTTAACAATATGTACTTTAACCACAAAGATCAACAAAAATACAACTGGCGTGCTACTCAAGGCCAAGAGTCGATAATTCACTACATAGTGTCAAATATAAATATCCTCTCCATACAAATACTTGACGTAAGATGTTTAAATTCATCGGATATAGGAAGCGACCATAGCCTAGTTTTAGCTAAACTTAGGCCAGAACTAAATACGCCAACAAAAAGCAAACCAAGCAAAAAAGTACGCGAAATAAAAATTGAATCACTCTATGACGACTCTACAAAACAATTATATAACAACTAGACTCGCCAAGAAAATTGAAAATAACCCCATCGATACAAACGACGATATAGATACGAGCTGGAACAAGTTGAAGAACAACATATTAGAAATAGCTAATGAGGCATTAGGCAACAAAATTGTAATTAGAAAAAAAAACAGAAAGAGCAATAATACACCATGGTTCTGTGAAGAAATGAAACAACAGGCCCATACAAAAAAAAGCTTACTTAAAATATACGTCGTTAAGAACACCTGAAGCATACGAAAAATACAAAACAATTAGGAATAAAGCAAATGCGAGTAGCCAAAGAATAAAAAAATGAATATTGGGAAAAGTTTGCTAAAGATATGGAATAAGATTTTTATGGTCTTCAGAAGCATATGTAGCGCTTCATAAGAAATCAAAGAACAGAAGTAAGAGAACTTATTGAAACAACAAAGATAAGGAAGAATGGGTAGAATATTTTGCAAAACTGTATAAAGAAGACAAAGTCCCAACGGAATGTGAGATAATACATAAAACCAATAAAACAAAAATAACAGTAACAAAAGAAGATGTACAGCAGGCAATGAAAAAACTGAAAAAATCAGCGGGTGAGGATCAAATCCAAAATGAATTGTTGAAATATTGCCAAGATCAAGTAATTGAACAACTAACAGTTTTGATTATAAAAATATTTAAAAAATAGAAAATCCCAGATGAATGTAGAACCAGCATTTTAATTACGTTATTCAAGAAAGGTGATAAGAAACAACCTAGCAACTATAGGGGTATCAAGCTCTTAAATACAACGCTGAAATTAACAACAAGAATGATTAGCAACAAATTTAACGCAATCATCTCTATATCAGACAAACAACAAGGTTTCGTACAAGGTAGATCTTGTACTGACGCTGTTTTTATATTGAAACAAATAACAGAAAAATCACTCAAATACAATGTGTCTGCTTACTTATGTTTCATAGGCCTACATAAAGCATTTAACAGCATTCGGCTACAAGACATAACACAAATTTTACATAAAAGACAGATACCCATAACCTAATAAGTGCAATCAAAGATACATACACAGATAACTACACGAAACTGAAAATAGGAGAAGAATATAGCAATCCCATCGCTGTCAAGAAAGGGATTAGACAAGGAGACTCGTTGAGCCCCCTGTTATTCAATTTAATAATGGATGAGATAATTGACAGCGTTAATAACTTTAAAAGATATAGGCTCGGAAATCTTCAGAGACTTCTGTTCCAATTCTATAAGACAGCAACAAAATGTAACCATGATAATAGCCACGAATAAAACTAAATCAATCACGATTGCGAAAGAACTAATTAGATGTAAACTGACTATTGAAAATGAGATCATAAAACAAGTACTGCATACCAACTATTTATGAGTAAAACTAACAAGTTCCGGAAGGCAATAACAAGAAATCGAAGATCAGATAGTAAATGCTAACAGAATAGCAGGTTGCTTAAATATCACAATATGGAAAAACAAAAACCTAAGTATGGAAACGAAGACACGTATCTATAAAGGTGTAATTAGACCGATAATGACATATATGGCAGAAACAAGAAGTAGTACAGCAAGATCGAAACGACGGATTGAAACAACTGAAAAGAAGATACTCAAATGAATAATCAACAAAACACTAAGGGATCGCATTCCAAACGACGAAATAAGACGAATATGCCAAATAACACCAGCAGAAGAATGGATAAGCAGAAGGAGATAAGAATGGAACGAATATATAGAAAGAATGAACCAAGATAGATTAGTGAAAATGACCAGAGACAAGATACCGCAAGGTGTAAGAAGACTAGGTATAGCAACAAAAAAATGGAAAGATAGTCTACAAAGATAACCTACGGAGAAGTACTAGTTATCAACAGGTTTATAACTTATATAAAAGAAGAAGAAGTAGGATTTTACAAAATATTGATAATACTATCTGTATTATTGACGAACGCAGAAAAAAAGACATTTCTTAGAAAAACACCATTGACAACGCAATTTATTCCACTATCTTCAAGATCTGTACTCGGTTTGGTAGGAAAGTTACTTTTGCATTTCTTCCTCGATTTCATCCTTTCCGAGTAAAATTCACTTATCACGTCCCCTAACTAAATCCAACAAAGAAAATAACGTGTGACACCGAGATGAGATGTTTTGGATGTTTGTTACTTTAATAGTCTATAACTTCTATAGTTGATTCGATCCAGGACGGAGATATAGTAAAGATATAAACGGAGGTTTAACAGTAAGATAGTTTGAAAACAAGATGCTTACTTTTGCCTTTTACAAGTGTTCATTGTCAAAAACTTGATGAATCTATTTGCTATTTAAGTTTACTTCTTATCCTAAAATCCATTTATAATTAGTGAAGTTGTCATTTCACACCATTGCGTATGACAACAGCACAAAGATTTATTACCACGACTGTTCTGTACCTATGCGCCAAGTAAACTTATACTTCTTTCAAGTGTAGTCAGCAATACAATACACAGTATCTATCTGGTTGGTGGCTCAAAATTGCAGCTCTGGTATTTGTAGTTGTTTATGCTGTCCATAACTTGAGATTTGAGACATAAACCCAGTGGTAATTTATTCTCACTTGGGAAAATAGCAGTCGAAATTAACTTCTTGTAAATTTCTTTTCTATTAGTAATTTACAAACGAAATTATACTAATTACTCATATAATATCAGATATGGACAGAAGAATTTCAAGGTAATAAAAGAAATTTTTAAAAGTACCATGTACTAGCCACTTCATTCCTCATAAAACTGAACAACAGCAGAATAAACATTTTTTCTTAGACGAGATATCTTGCAAGGGCAGCTGTAAGATGTCACCTGATCAAGAAAAACATCAAAGGTTTCTCTTGACATTTTTTTAGAAAAATAGTCACCACTTTGCCATATGCCTTACATGGTAGATACGTACTTAGAGAGAATTTAAGCAATACGGGTCCTTTGAGCTTTGGTACAGTGTAATGTGTAAAAGAGAAATACATTTACGATATTCCAATCAAATCTAATTTGGAGAAACCTTTACACAGTCCTTTTTAGGAGTAATATAAGATTTTAGACCCGACATGCTACCGTCTTTGACAACAATTCCTTCACCTTATTTCAATGTGTCCCCTTCAATCTCATTTCAAAATTGCTCTGCAAAATACAGTAAAATCTTCGATCACGACCACCTCTAAAAACGAAATTGTTATACAGGATAATTGAAAAATGTTAATTGTAATTTTTGACGGTTATTGAATACCTGAATAACGTCAAAAAAGTAACTTTTTAGCACGCTATAATGCTAAGTATATCGTTGTCATCAGCATCTAAAGTCCGAGTTCCGCAACCTGTGATGCTACTCATCATGTACTTGTGGCTTGTGATTTGTTGGATCGCTTCGATGGTTATAAATTAACACACAGACTGAAGAGGTTGTTACGGTTCGGTTCAAATGGGTCGTTACCACTTTTGCGTATTCGTATTTACTTGTGAGGATTAGATGGTTATAGAAAACGACGTTTTAACAAGTCACAAAGCAAAATGTGTAAACAAGATAACTTGCTTTTGCTCCTGGGCTTTAAGAAGATAAGACCCAAAAAAAAATTTAAAATCAATTTTTTTTCTAATTTTTTATCCTACACTTATTTCCCTACTGAAACCTGCGAACCGCAGATCTATAAGGCAACTGGAAGTGCTTCTATTCCTTCAAAGAAACAAGGCCTGTCCGGCTGGCTGCCTGGCTCTAGCGTGCCCGCCTCGGTTCCCATCCAAAAAATCACCAATTTCAATTCATAAACATGTCTGAGTTCAATAAAAACACAAATAAGAGTAACAAAGTAATGTAGTTTTACATTTTAGTATTACGCAATAGAAAACAATCTTGCTAAAATAATCCTGCTCCATAGGACGGATTTGATTTTTCAGCAATGAGTGAAAAAAGATTCTCTCTGCTCCAGTAACTTCCATTCCTCCACTAGCACCTGAGTAATTCGCCAAGCAGCCATTGATGTGAGAGTTTTTATTTGAACACCTGCAGTACTTCGACATCACTTCTATCTTTCCTAAATCTAAACTCGCAGCTGACACAATCCCATTCATAAATGTATGCCCCCTCTTTTGCCAACTACCATCGATAGAGATTGACACATCTCTTTTTACACTCAAGAGACATGCCTCCTCCACAGCAGCAGCCATAGAATATTTTGCAATCTGTTCTGTAGCAGACAGGAACACCTGCAAAAAGTTCAATGGTATATGTCAACCTGACGCAGAGCAACGAAAATATCTTAAGTCTCATGCAGAATTAAGGAGTCACTGGCCCACAAAACATTCCTGCAGCACTGGGCCATTTTTTTATTGCTCTCAGGCTCTACAATAGTCTTATATTTATTGTTTCGATACATTTGTTTGAATCTAACAGTATGAAAGAAAATTAGGCATAACTTCCAAGTAAAACGTAACTGCCGGCGTTAAATGATCATTTACTTACCATCCAGATTATAAGTTTTTTTTTGAAGAATTTCTTACTTCTCTCTTGGAAGAACACTTTGTGCATTGCACTGCAACAGTAGCGGCTAGCCCATTTCTGGAGCAAACTTTAAGTGTAATGTCCCCACTACAGCTTCTATATTTTGCAAATGAGTTTACTAGTAATCCTAATGTTTTCACATTTACTATGTCAAACATCTTCGCTTTCAAACTCATCATAATCCTTAAGATTCTTACTAACTTTTAAGTGGGAAGCAGCAGAACCAGGGGCTACTTCTTCCAGTTCTTGAGATCCCGTAGACGTTGTTAACAAATCAAGTATTGCTTTAGGATGATAGCTTTTGCCACTGAACACTCTCTTC
Organism: Ignelater luminosus; assembly: GCA_011009095.1. Lineage (NCBI taxonomy): Eukaryota > Metazoa > Arthropoda > Insecta > Coleoptera > Elateridae > Ignelater > Ignelater luminosus. The sequence continues at coordinate 5,191 of VTPC01000478.1, read as the reverse complement.
TTTCTTTTCTTGAAAACCCCTTTTGGTTTGGTCATTCTTAACTTAAAAAAACAGACTTCTATACGACAACAAAACAAGTTCACAAACACAACGAATTACAACAAAAACACGAAACAATACAAGAACCTGCCAGGAAAAGTAGTTTAAGCACTGTTTTCTGCCTTGGGCACTGTTCACTATGGAAAAAACTTCATAAATAAAACTAAAAACTGGAAAGCAACTACAAAAACTAAACTTTACAGTTTTTTGCCTCTACTCAAAAGTTTACTTTTTCTATACAAAAAACCCTGTTATTTTATAACCACCAAAGATATGGACGTCATTTCTTTTTAATTTATAAATCACAACACTAACTGTCAATTGAGCTCAGGGAATTGGCATATTCTCGGTAGTTTTTAAAATTTTAAATCAAGAATCTGGTGAAACACGACTTAGAAGTGAAAATTAGTGATAAAAGTTCTGCAGAAGTTATTTTTCAATAGATTTTAAAAGTGTTACCTTAAAACACGTAACAAATCATAAATAAATGGTGTGCAAAATTTGGTTGAGCTGTGATAAATGGTTTCTAAAGAAATGGGATATTTGTCTCCCATAAACTCATGTTAATGACCTGGCGGGTCTTACCCCCTTAAAGCTACTGCAAATCCTGAACCTTCAGCTTTTAATGAATGCAAACTATAGCTCCTGTGACTTGGTTTTACGAAGCCACTGCGAGTTTTGAACTAAATGCGTATTCTTGTTAATGATCTTGATCACAATGCACATTTGGAAATGTAATTACAGATCAGAATTTCATGGCATGTAGTTCGCTACAGGTGGTGACGCTTTCAATTCGGTTGAAAGCTTGCAGTAACTTGACAAATTAGGGTCCCACGGCTTGCGGTTTGGGACTTACAAACAAACAAGCAAAAGTTAGTTATATAGTTTACACCTCGGTCTATGTTAAAAGGTTGCTCTCTATCTAGATGTAAACAAACCATCGAGCTTCCAGAAATGACTGCTAGTATGCACAAGGCGAATCTGCACAAGCAGACACATTCAGTTTCAGTCAAAGCTATTTTGACTTACGTTCACCTACCGCAATAGAAAAAGTCTGCAAGTCACAAGCGCATAGCGAAACTTTATTGAACATTCTCAAACTGAAGAAAGTAACTATCTTGGTCCTATGTATTAATATTTGAATCAGTACTTCATATGAGAACAATTTTCTTCTCCATGTGATTAATTCTAAGATGTTGATGATATAATATGGTCCAAATATGGTCAAATTTGTTTTATCCGATAAAATATAATAATATAAAATAAATAAATAAAAAATAAATGAAGCTTCTCACAGACTATTGTAAAAGAATATTTCATGTGACGCAAGTCTATTTGTTTGTTCGTACTTTGTTTACCGTGGTCTATAAACAATGTAACTTTTCTATTGCATTTAATGATCCACAAAATGTTTTCAAAGTGGCCCTTAGGTTACAAAAGGTGGTTTACAGAATTGTTTTTTAACCACATGTGTATGTTACTTGATCTCAATGACATTGGAAATATTATCTTTTATTTAAACGTCTGCGCTAGGAAGAATCAAGTACTGCAAATGTGCCCTTCATCTGTAGTATACAAAGAGACAAATACATACGTGGCTTTGGAAGTTAATCTTCGCTGCTACTAATGTCAGTAGAGATATTTATACATACTGTTTCGTGCCAATAGGTACATAGGAATATTGTCACGCAAAGATTTGTGCTGATTTATTTCTGAGGTTGTGCTACTTTATTTTCAATGCTTTTTGTACCAGAGTGATTACATGATTACACAAACTTCTACAATGTGATTGTAAAACCATAGAAAGATTTTGAATGCTGTGCCTACTTTAGGGAAACAGAATGTATACTGTAGGTACTAATTTGAGTATATTGATCAAACAAGAACGTTTCAAAAAATTACTCTAATTCTAGAATCATTTTCTTTGAAAAGATGGTTAAAATATATTGCAAAGAAGATAAAGATCCGAGTATGTCAGTACTAGCAAAACTTCCTCTTCTCGATCAAATGAAAATTGTACATGCAAACGGTATTTGAGGCATCATGTGGCTCTGATTATCATTTCTTAAGAGTTTACGGTTCTGAAAAAACACCGGAAGGCTCAAAGGTTGATCTGATAAAATACCACAGGAAGAGATGCAACTTATTCATTTTTAAACATCGCTTTATATTTTAAATGCCTGCTATGTACTATTTTAGTGAATATCTAGAGTGATGAACACTGTACATGATAATTAACTTTATTTTCTAACACATGTAAAGAAATATATTTAGATGTTAAAATTAGAATAGCATTAAATGTAAATTAACCATCGCCAACCAGCTATATAATAATATAAATTACAATTTGTTCTGCTTCATAACAATGTTCATACAAATAAACAAAGTACATACTTATGGTAGCTACTACAGTTACCCATAATATTATTTTAGAAATAAAGCACGCGGAACAACTGCATTTTACAGAAAAACCATTTCTTATTAGACGTTTATGATGTTATAAAGAAAACTGCTAATTGGTAACAAAACGCAAGAAAATTCCCAACAAAGTCAAGGAAGCTGAAAACGACCGGTGTGCTTCACGATTATGACAGGTCGAGCAAGGTATTTCACGATAAAATCAGGATTCTGAATTGTTATAATCTCAATGTAATAATGAACGTCATTCTAAGCTAGTAAATTTTATCATAAAACAAAATACTTTACTGCGTTATTTTTTAATAACCACTCCCACCCTGTAATAAGCAATTATATTTTATTAGACAGTAACAGCATTATTTTTGATGTGCAATAAGTAATCCTCCATAAAATATATGAAGCTAACAGTTGAATCTGTGAACACAATTGCGGCATTTTATAGACAAAAAAATGCAAAACAACAAATTCTTTAATAAAATTCCAAGATTGCTTTGGTTATATTGTGTGCACATTTTACATTCTTGTATTTTTAATTAAAGCTACCTCTTTGCAGGAGACTTTATACACTACATGCTAATATTACATTATTCCAATTCTTGCCATGCATTCATGTATTAGCGAAAATTAAAATGTCCATTTGATAAAATGAAATCAGTTTGTTGCAACGTAATGTAGCACAATGGATGTGTATCGATTGAATAGAAATGCTAACCCAGATGTAGTTAATTTTATTCAAGTATTATCGAATACAATGTAAATTTTGCAGCAAAACAATAAAATTAAATTGTCGCGTAAATAAAATTCTTTTTTTTATATCTATGTACGTAACAGTTGCGTCCATAAAGGAAAATTATTAGATTCCAGCTTTCAGTACTTAGTTTTATTGGAGTTAGTAGGTACAAAACAAGCAAATAAGCTACTTAAGCAATTTCTTCTATTACATAAGACAACTTAAGTGAAATAACATGCTAAGCGCTGGAAATTGTAGGAAACATAACGTGATAGCTAAAGCCTTCAAGTACTGCAAAGCACAAAAAATGTTGAGGTAAAATATTGTTACTATATTATTCAGTAGTAAATAGGTTTGCCACATTTACATGAGGCATTGCATGTAAAATCTCAATGTAATTGTTCGTATGATTGATACAGATGTCAGCTTTAGAAGACATTTTACTTAATTAGTCATAAACAAATTAAACGTATAAACTGTTAGTTATGTTAGTACTGATTAACCATTTGTAGTAATGCTTATTATACAATCAAACAAAATTATTAGAAACAAGATTTGCACATGTCGTACCCTAATTGATATAATGAGATCGTTCCCAACATGCAAACGAAAGCATGTTCGTGAGTACAGATGTTGGTTTTACCTAGACTAGATAATAATTAGTTTTAATGAATGGGGATTAGTATGGTAATTAATAAAAAATCATCACAAATTAACGTGACTAGTAACATGTAATTCGCAAGATAGAACTGCTTATTTTCCTTCGCAAAATCATAACTAACTGTATGATGTTTCAAAACAATATCGAATAACATTCTTGATGGTGTTTTAGTCAATTCTGCATTGTCGATTAGTTTTTGATATTTTTATTATTTTATCAAAATTATTATAATCTAGAAAATTCAACGTAAAAGGTATTCCAACATTTAATACTAACTAAATTAAGAAAGACCTCATAATTTATTTTTAAATACTATTTAGATTGCTCACTAAAAATGATGATTACACTTTTCATTGGATTTTCTTAAGTCTGTTGGGTTTTCTGGGCAAAATAATTAATTAGATTTTATTTAACTGTCTTACGACCTTTGCCAAACAAACAAAAGCAAGGCGAATGTGCACTAGTGGAAATCAGTCGATTTGAGCTCCTTTGACTTGTGTTCATTATCACTATTATCGAACAGTCCAATGAGCCACAGTCACATAGCGAACAACAACTTATGACGACTTGTGAATGCTTGCTCTACGAACATCACAGGCAGTACGTCTGTTACCTCTATTTAAACGCCGCCGTGAGACTATTCTTAATTAGCGAAGTTTAGTTATATGTAGATTTCAGTGAGGTGCTCTCATAGTAAAATATGTTAGACATGTATTTGCCTTTAAGTATTTTAAATCGTTTTAAATAAGATTCCAGTTGCTACAACTACATATATGTTTATGTAAAGACAAATCAACATTTAAACATATCAAAGATGAGATTAGCACGTGCTAATTACGTAGGTATACATATTTTAAGTATTATAATTAAATGAAAAATTTAATTTATTTCTAATATAACTAAAATGAAAGGCTGTAAATGTTATTCTAGAGTAAGTTAGCGAAGTTAGTTACAGAATAATAGAATGCTAATCGGTTGAGGTGACTGAGGCGATATAATTCTATTTCTTGTCTTCATTATAAAGTGTTACATTTGTTTTATAAAAGAGTCTAGAGCATATTTTCTTTGTGTCAGAAGCTAATTAGAATATTATTCCGTACGGTAATTTTGCATCTTGAAAATGTAGATGTATAAGAAGCTTTTCTTGTTTAAAGATTTTGACATTATGACATTTAAATTACGTTGTAGAATAATAATTTGTATGTTAATGCGGTGTAATATAAAATTTGGGCGTTTTTATTTTGTCAGTGGCTAATTTGAATTTATTTAAATATATTAACATAACTGAGCTTATCATCCATATCGCCCACTTTAGGTCTTCACATTTTATTTAGCAATAAATC
>VTPC01000477.1:16933-96064 GCA_011009095.1 Ignelater luminosus | reverse complement strand
CTACTTTAATTAGTTCTAGACTAGATTCAATAATGAAATTAGTTAAGGTTTAATATTAGTTTAGTTGAGTTTAGTTAGTAGATAATTGTAAGCATTCAAAATAAAACTCATTTGAGAAACTGAGGTTGTCCGGCCAGGATGATTATTAGGCCATTTTTCTAAACTAACTAACTAAACTAAACGTCCAGGTAACGACTTAAAGGAAACATAACTGCCATATCTAAGGGCTAAAGCCGATGGGTCGTATGAGGAGGGAACTGGGTCCTCAGCTGTGGTTTTTGTATGAGCTAAAAAGTGATCAAACCACTCTGAAAACACCTCCACTTTTATCCATCCTGAGTAGTTACATGCAAAAATCGATACAGCACCATCTTTCAATTCTTCCTTGATTTTCTTACGCTTGAAGATTATCAAAGGCGGTTCAAAGTTTTCTCCAGTTGAACCGTATTTAAAGAAGTCTTATCCACGTTAACAATACTATGGGCAAGAATTTTCTTTTCGACTACTTCTGTCTTTAGAAGTGCGTAAAATTTTGTAACCACTGGTTTATTGGACGCTCTTGCTCGGACTACAGAAGTTGCTTCTGGATTCCTGATAGTTAGTTCTGGGTGTCGTTTCTTAAAGGCTAAAAAACGTACGTCACATGTGGTTATTTCATACACACGAGTCTCCATATAAAGAATATGATCTACCAACTCGGCTTCTTGTGCTTCATTAAATACACAGTGAAAATGCCCTAAACGTCTTTCAACTCGGTTATTTCGATTATTTCACGGCGTTTTAATGCCATAATAGGTACTCCAAAATCCCTAGCTGCTGTTTTCTTACAGGAACCTTCCCGTACAGCTTGAATTGCTGTTTTCATGCTTTCTGTATTTAATGACTGCCGGAATCGTTTTGCCTCGTTACCTGAGGTATTTTTTGCCTCATTTGTTTGCTAGATATTTAACATAACCTAACCTAAACTAAACTAACCAAAATTTTCAAACAATCACTGCAATTTGTTCATCAAATTATCCATTTGAATAATTAATTACTTTTACTGCTCATTTACAGAGTGAACGAAATGAAATCCTTACCTTATATCGAGGTGATTTAAAACACAATTTTCGTAATCACAAGTAAACGTCTCTACATCGCCAGAATGTATCTTATACTATACTGAATCGCCGTGCTCAAAGGCTCTTGTTACCAAATCTAGGGCGAGATCGCAAGAGATCGTTTCACCCTAAGGGATCTTCTTGCCCCGGTCTCCCCTACTAGTTAAAGACCAAAAAATAGCCAGAGATGTGATAGAGGGGAGCAATACCTACGCTTAGTATAAAACTTGTAGCCGAAAACAGAAATAAATCAGGTTGAACTTGAGAACTGGAATGTTTTGATCATAAACTTTGTTGAGCTAGACTCACGTGCTTTAAGTCTCAAGCAGAATATTAATGTGGTAGTAAAGTAGCGAACACTTGGCTAAATTGAACTTTGGGTTTAAGCGACTGTGAAATTGGAAATGTTTTAACAAGATTTAAAGGTTCTTATAAGTTCTTCTGTTCTACAGCTTTCATCACAAGACCGTCTCGTAAGTTTACGGGCGTGGTTATCCTGACAAGTTTTCAAATCTCATTTAAAAGATGGTCTCTTAAAGTTGGCATTATGATCATTAGAACTCAACTCAAGATAATGCAATACGTCACTCATGCCACAAGTGAATGTTTAGAAAGTACCAAAAGCTTAATAAAAATTCTTAAAGATACGATCAAAATGATAAAACTTACGAAATTACTACAATACTTTTACCAAAGCAAACCTAAACAGAAAAAAATAGAAAAAAATATCTAGAAGTCTTGCCAATGAAGCAAACTAAAGAAAGAAAGAAAATTCAATAAAGTGACGTCGAAACTTTTATTAGAATACCTGGCAAATCGAAATACAGTCAAACTAGTATGGAGAATACAGTAGACATCAGAGCAATAAAGAAATCGGACGACTAGTTAAATTGAGATTGAAAGATTTTTTCTTTGTACCAGAACCGACTCTGTAAGTACCTTAGTATTTCTTAAGAAAGGCTTTAAAATGTAGACTAAAAAATAGCAAAATCTGATCAGATGGAATTCTCTAACGTATTGCGCATACAAATTAACCTGAAATTGACAACTGTATTTAAAATTCTATTGTCAAGCTGCCTCAAACGCCTTTTTTATCACTTTATTGAAGTTCTGTATTTGTTTATTTGGGTCTGAATACAGTTTTTGAAAACTATTTCCAAAATGGTAGATAACTTTGGATCAGTTCTCATACCCATTATACGCACAAGTTTGAGAATTCCAAAAGTCGGCACGGAAAGCAACTCATAGATGGAACGTCAAAGAAGACAGCTGAAGAGCTTTCTGTAACGATCAAAACTCAGCTAGAAACCACTAGGTCATCTTCGTGTGAGAAATAACCTTCCCAACATGAAACTAATTGACGGGCAAAAAAGCAGGCCACCCCAATATTTTTAGCTAAATTGAAAACTTTCACTTTCCTACCAGACGTGTCCAATAGTATTCAAGTCAAAGCTTAGAAACGGTCGGTTTGTAACAATAATTTCCATAGCATGAGGATAAAGGAGAAGAAGATAAGATGTGAGGAAGACAATAAAACAGTGAATCATGCTATTGCACAATTTTTTGCAAAGGTTTGGATTATTTGTATTTAACATTGACTCAATAAAACCGAAAGACTTTAACTTCTACTTGATGAAAAATTTGTGTTGTCTGCATGAAGGCACGAAATTGTTTGAGTAGATCAAACTGGAGAAAGCGCAATAAACGTTTTTGGCTGCAGTGCATCTGGTTGTTTTAGACAGCTCCCTGAGTCAATAAATTATAATAACACACTGTCATATTCCATAGCGTTATGTTAACAAGTCGAAAATTTAAAATACTCTGCAAGAAACATGTACTGAGTATAAATAACGCCAGCAGACAGATTTTAAATATAAAGAACTTTCTGATCTACTATCGAAGGCAACCCATTACATTGATTTGGTTTCGGAAGTCAATGAAAAGAGTATAGAAGACTTTCTGTACTAAATTCTGGCAGTACTCATCTCATCTTTAACAGTCACTAGAATACAACCCCGTTGAAATTCGACAGAATTTCAGTTATTTTTCATGTACATAATTTCAACAAAAAGATTAGCCTAAAATAGAAATGGATAGACAATATCTGAAAAGTCATTTGGAAAAGCTTATGAACGACATACTACTAAACTCAAAGCGTTTTCTTCTAATTTTCCACAACAACAGTTATACCAAGACTAAGTTCTAAACGAACGCGTGAAACAAAGACTCATACAGTTCCTTTTAGTTACATGGTATGTTAATAGAAAGGGTTTGTTACGATTCCGTTTATTTATTTTGTAAAACAGGCTTGGTGTTTGAAATGTCCAAATATATAACAAAAACAATAAGCACTAACATAAAGTTTATTTACATTTCTTTTAATATTTGGAACATAACACAAAATTGAAAACAGTCACAAAATATTAACCACTGACAGGTAGCGTCATTTTTTGTGTTTTTTTTTAAGAAAAAAAGTCTAAGTTGCCAGATTTAAAAACTGAAAGAAAGTTACAACAATATTAAAAGCTATTGCCATATGGCTACAGGTTAACAGTAATACTAAAAGGAAAAAGATAATACACTTGGGAATGGCAGGATTTTCAACATACTACCTACGAATGCCACACTGGTAATAAATAGCGTCGCCAGCCAATTTTTTTAATAGTACATGGTAAGTAGATCAATGTTGCAAACAGCAAAATCCATTTTACAACCCAGAATGCACCTATAGATGGTTGTAACGTTTACCTTTTGTTTCCGTTACATGTGTTGTAGTTAATCCATGCTGTCGGTGTGTTCTTGCACTTTTTTAAAATAGTTTTCTCTTGTTAAAGAGGTTTTGTGGTACTTGTGAGTTTGCTTCTTTATCTTGAAATCAATTAGAGTTGACAAACTTTTAATTGTATTTAAGCAAGCGGAATGCAAGGCATAATTGTCTTCAACGTTTAAATTTATTTTCTTATTGCAAGATTTTGGAACTCGCACAGCTGTTTGCTGGAATTTCTTTTGATTTGGGTTTAATCTTAAGATCTATTTAGCAATTTGGAAAGTACTATGTCATCTTAATAGGATTTATAAATTGTAATTAAGATTTATTCATGATCTTTGATTAATTAAGTTCTCTTGCACTTTTGCATGTGAAATAAAACGGTGACTATTTGTTGTTGGTTGATGCTAGTTATCATCTTCGTTTTAATTCCGTGGATTGAATCTTAACAGAGATTTTTGCATTAATTCTTCAATAAGCGTTTCGAATTTTTCTTGCTGAGTTTACATTGTAATGTTCCGATTGGACGAGCAACTTGTCGGATAGGCAGCGGTAGTTGCTCTTTCCTACATGGGGGACAGAAGCTCTAGTAATTGGGATAAGGTTTTCGCTATTTTTCTTGGTTATTTCGAAGTCGGTTCTGATAGGATCTTTTCCATCTTCAACTTCTTGGTAACTGGGATTCAGAGAAACTTCTCAAACAATATTTCGACTGTTTTTTAATAACAAATAAAATAAAACCAAGAAGATTTTTAAATAATGATACATTTGTACATGTCTTTACAGGCTGGTTTTATTTTCTGCAACTACCTCGATTATACCCTGTGTACAAAAGACTATGTGATCTATATTTCCACAGATGGCGGCACTGACGACCACATACCATTGTGGACGTACTGCAGCACTACTGCTTTTTATTTGTTAGAAACTAGAAACACTTTGTAATTGTACTAACCCTGGCATCAAACCTCAAGAATTGCTGACTGTCCTTTTGAAGGGCTTGACGCATGAACTTTATTTCTAATTAGTAATCCGAGATCATTAGTTCGTTTTTCTATTGTTTCTGGAAGTAAAGGCGTAAGTCAATGATATGGCATGACTTGGTATGATCACAATAGCTGCTGAGAAAATGAATGTAATTTTTGAGTTTTGGTTATTCAGAGCGCAGCGGGAGCAGTGATGGCCATTAATTATAAATTGATTACCAGTGGGGAAGTTGGCCAGTGTTGTTGATGCTGGTGGTATTGTTGTTGTTGTTGTTATTAAGTATAATATTGTTTAGGCCTTTCTTTCTCATTTTATGCTTGGAAGTAGAGGTAGGATGGAAAAGTATTTCAATAGCCCGTAACCTACCGATTTTACGTCTCGGGAGGCGTCTAGAAGTAAAATTACCCGCGAAACAGAGTGGGTATCCGACGGGAAGCGCTAAGAAATGACGGGAATTCCAGCTGGGGCCTGTGCATCCAGAATATATAAATTTCCATTAACTGGATGTAATATACTAGCTTGCAGATGACATTAAGCATTCTCTACACTACATAGAACTAGTATGATATGAAAACCTCTAATATTTAAGATTTCAACATTTTCTAGTCTATTTTATGGTTTCATCGAAATATCAAAAAATTAGTTACGAATTAAGAAAACTAGAATAAAAACAAAAAAGGCCGGTTGTATAAAAACAACCAATTAATGCAATTCTTCACGCGTCTTTCAAAGTAAAAGCTAACCTAATTTACTTTACAAAATCACGTACGTTGTAGCAACTAAAAGTATTTTAATTATTGACTACAACACATTAAATTACAAAACCCAAAAACAAACAAAACATCTCAAGGTGTCATTTAACTAAAATAACAGACGTATAATTTCAGCTTAATCCGATAGGAATTTACATCACAAACAAAATTTAAGTTCACTTTTAAACACACTACTAAGAGTAGTTAAATTCATGGCTACTAATTGGATACCAAAGGCAGGGTGAAATTTTAAATATTTTTCGGAGTGGCCATCGGACATCTTAAACTGTAGAACAAAAACAGCATCACTACACAAATGAACGTTTTAACATCTGATAAGCAAGTTGTATGACAACATTTCATAAGAGGGTCGGCTCTTACAATTGACATGTGCTTCACATTTATATTTTCGAAGATTAGGGACTGATAGTGACCAGAGACGGATTCACTACATTTAAATATTACTTGTAATATATTACACAATTATTACAAGTGAAATAACATTATAAGGGATCTTTGAAGAAATCTATTTAGAGTAAATATATTTGTAATTAAGAACTATCAGCAATGTAGCTAACAACAGAAATTCACAAATATTTTTTAAACAAAAAGTGAGATGGCTTTACAAATAAATCAAAATTTATAAAATCACACATGTTTTTATTAGGAACTAAAAGTTTTGCAACAAAATATGAAGATGAAAAATCTTTCTAAATACAGTTCTGTCTATTTGTCATTTTAGTGTTATTGATGGCCGTGGGTAGATGACACTGAGATTGTATCAGAAGCCTTTTGTTTCGACAATCAATTATCTTTAAACTCAACTGCGGCATTTTAATTTAATTAGGGTCTATTATGCGGCGCATTTCTTGAAAACTATCCGAGCATTTAGTTACCTGATTAGATAATAGGAGGATCACAAAAAATGTTTTTTCTTCTCTTTCTTATTTTTTCTTTTTTCTGATGTGTTCGTGTACGTATACATAATATAATATAAAAACTAAACAAGACTATTTTGATTTATGTTACGAAAATCGTATGAGAAAAGTATGACTATCGTTTTGACTCTCGTGATGATGACTAAAGGCTACTATACCTAGTAGAAATAATCAGTAGCGTCCTTGGTATCTCGACAATGTTTTAATGATTTAAATTGTATTTTAGTTATGTCAATGTGTAACTAAAATAAAAAAACTTTCATATACGTGTAACGTCATAAATTTAACTGATTGATACAAGAGTTTACTGCTTAGTAATTTTGCAAATGGAATTAGATAAAGAAATCACAAACTGTTATTAAGAAGTGACTTTTAATCAATCAAAGAAATTTAATAATTAATATTAACAATTAAAACTAATCTAAACAACAAATTACCATCAATACAATCTGTATTTGAAGACGTAATTACAAATTTGGTTTAAAGTAATTTGGCCAACTTTTCTACAGTGAGACCTTCTATTATTTATTCCGAGGAAAGTATGTACAAAATCCAATTGGATTTTATTTTTGGCAAAATTTTTCTGTAGTAGCCTCTGGTCAAGCTTCATCCTCGAGGGATTTTCTCCAAGGAACTAAGCAAGACTAAATCGGTTTTATCTTCTCATAAGATTCATGCGCAATAAAGATTATTATCAACAATCTAGAAAATAGTAAACATTTGCTCTGTCCTCCTCCAACCTTCCCTAGGCCCTAACGAGTCAGGTTCCCCTCCTTTTTCTTAAGGAAGCTAGGCTTGGAAAAAGATCTTCCTCTCATCTCCTCTCGAGCTTCCAGTCTTTATAAAAGATTGAACAAGATTATTAACTTTTCCTTTGACAGAGTAACAAGCCTGGAAGGTCTTAAACTGCAACCTTTCGTAAACCTCGCATTCAACCAAATAAAATGTAGTCTTAGAGTATTTCGGCCCGTCAGGGCCTTACGGCTTTCTCTCGCCATCCAGATTAGGTTAGACAAATCCAATTAGTATGTTATTTTAAACCTGACATGAGTCTCTGCTACTTATCCAATTAGCCCTCTGTATTTTATGAGTCCATAAAATTAGGGCCAACGTGATCTGCCGCCTGAAAATCTCCAATCTCTCATCGATTTCACTCCTGGCAAGTTCGTCCGCCTTCTTGTTACTGTGGATTTAATTGTGCCCAGTAACTCTTTATCATTGCAAGCCTGTTCAAAGCTTTTGCGCACTCATCAACAAAATGATTTCTTGTTCTGGCTAACCAGATTGATTTAATGCCTCCTTACTGTCAGATGAAATATAGATTTTTTGTTTCCCGCATTCTAATGTAAGCCGTCGTGGCTTCCTTCTTTATTCATGTAACAAGATTTGGTAAACCTAATAGGGCCTCGAGTGCGGTTGTGCATATCGTCCTCATCGCTTCGATTATAGTTAGGCAGACCATTTTTTTGATCTCTACTGGTCTTTGAGCAATGGTGTGATTTTTTTCCACCAGTCTAACATTACAAAAAACAAAAAATAAAAAGAAATATGCCAAACTAACGGTCAATGTACACTTTCTACATTTATCGATCTTATGCAGTCTGTCATTTTGTACGTTATGGTTAGATTTTGTCCTATTTTAAGCAGCAGTTTTCTAGAAATAAGAGGACGCGGGTTGAATCTGGAAAGCCCTTATTTTTTAAAATAGCATTTTACATTTTTACTGCTGTGTTTTTTCTGATAAAAGCGAGCTTTGACTTTTTGACTTTTTAAAGAAAGCTTGAAGTCTACATTAGACAGAATATGGAAGCACCTAGTATTAATTCCATCTACAACGATACGCGTACCGTTAGACCTGAGTAAATACTTCGAGTTGCTACTAGAAGAACAGTAAAAAGAATGCAAAACTTAATTGTTGATCTTTACAAGCGACTGTTGGGAGAGCTCGAAGCATAACAATGAAAACTATCCAACTTTAAATATTCTGCCCTCGATCAGTATTGAGAAGAACCCTGAAATATGTTAACTTTATAGTATAGATTTTTTATAACGAGGTTTTCTGACTGTTATGATAAACACTGAAATACCTACCAAATTAAGCTCTAGTTGGAAGCTTTGGGCATGAGTTAGGAGTAGAAGCAATAAATGAACACAGTTAAGTATAACAAGTATGGTCACCTGGTAGCTCAACTGACAACTCATTTAACTCTACGTGTCAACTGTCTTTTCTTGGCTATCTTTGTTTTGCAGATCTCTAATTGCACATAAATCAAGAAGTTCGTGTTGCAAATAAACGCCAGCCATTGTTGTAAGCTTGTTGAGTTTGATTCCATAGACGTGCATCTGAGGTAGATGTGATAGAAATTTTTGAGAGATTTTGCCGTTTACCCAAAAACATTGGAGTAACACGTGCAGTAACTAAATTGATAAAATTGCTTTGTTGGAAATTTTCAAACATTATTCTTAGACGGTATTACTGTTTACAATGATCAGAATCTTTGTTAGGCCTATGGTAATGGATGTATAGTCATCTAATGACTGTGAATTGATTGGGTCAGAAGTTCTTGCTTTTCCTTATTTTTTCTGTTCTTAACGTGAGTTTTTTTTTCTTTCTCTTTGCCTTCTAGGGAAGTTAATGATGAAGAATTGGGTTTTAGTGTTCGCAAAGTGTCATTATAGGACTGCCCACATTAATGAGCTTAACCTTGCGTAATACAAACTTTGAAATGTGTACTTGGTATAGAACTATCTACTTACATCGGTAGAAAAAAAAACCCCAACTTATGCAGATTTATCACAAAATTGTCACTCCAGCGTATTTTGAAATGTTACTATTTTACTAAACAAGCAGCAAACCTTTTTGCTTTCTTGACTTTATAATAATTCTGAATTAACTAATTAACTGGTTCTGTCAAAACGATACTGAACAACAGAAAACGGAGACAGGAAGAGAATTTTTCCAACGAACAAAATATAGATTTTGAACTGTAATGACAGTATTTCAGCAACATACAAGAATCTATACTTACAATACAATATTTTACCGAAGTAGTCCAGTACAGATTAATCTCAAGAAGCTGGATGGCTTGATAATCTAGTCTTGCAATCAGAACTTAAGATGTTCTCAGTAATGACGCCAATTAATACTTCTCGACCGTAAGAGGTAATCACAAAATTCGTAATACCAGATTGATTTTAATAAAACCAAAAGCATCGTAGAGACCTGAGATATTGTTTAAACTTAAATAAGTTTTTCCAGTCTTAAAGTGCAATATTATTATTTTATCACAAGCTTCTAATTTCTTCTTTTTGAGTAATTAACTATTTATCTTCCTTTGGATTCCCCTAAATTCTTCACTTGAATAAGCCTTGGAATTATTGATTTGTTTTTCAACAAGCATTCTCTGGAAATTTTATGATTTACTCTCGTAACAAGCTGAAACAACTCCGCCGTTGACGATACCAAGCCTTGATGAGAAAGGAAGAGGGGTCCTCTCTGCAACCTGATTGAAGAAATTGAGTGTCCTCGTCTCAGAAAATAGTGATTGCAAACGTTTATCATGAAGCAGAGGGCCAATTCGCCATACATCCAAAACATCAACTGATTAAAAGAAGACAAAAAGGAAAACCCGGACTGATCAAACGAACAACGAACTGGCGTGAACACGAAACTTTTAAGTATGCAACATGAAATATTAGGAGTATTAAAGGAAAGCAAGTGGAGCTGGTGGAAGAAATGGAGAAGACTGGAATGCACCACTTAAGGATTACAGAGACCAAAGAAAAGCCAATCAGTCTTTGTATACTCTGGTGTGGCAAGAAGAGAAAGGGCTTAGGCTGGTGTTGCCTGTCGCATTTATAAGGATCAAACAGAT
The DNA here is from genome assembly GCA_011009095.1 of Ignelater luminosus. Lineage (NCBI taxonomy): Eukaryota > Metazoa > Arthropoda > Insecta > Coleoptera > Elateridae > Ignelater > Ignelater luminosus. Next base: position 85,645 of record VTPC01000477.1, on the reverse strand, counting down.
CTTGTGAGAGACCGTTACAATTGAAGAAAGCCCGAACACGAAATTAACTTTCATTGTACTATACGGCCCTGATGAGGATGCAACAGCAGAAGTGAAGGATTCTTTCTATAAACAGCTTCAAAAAGTCTATGAAAGCATTAACAACGAAGTTACTGTTATGGGTAATTTAAATGGAAAGATAGGATGTGGCTTTACAGGTTATGGCGAAATGGTTAGTGACACGAAGAACCACACGGAAACAATAGCGGGAAACGATTGCTTCAATACTGTTTGGCGAATGACCTAGTCATTCTGAACTCCATGTTTTCCCATAAAATGATACACAAGTATACCCGTATGGAACCTGCTAGGAACGAAAAATCTATCATCGAGTGTATTATAGTGCACCGTAGTTTATTCAACCTCGTCATGTACACTCGAGTAATGAGATGAGCAGAAACAGGCAGCGATCAAAATCTTGTCGTTCTTACTCAAGCTAAAGCTCAAAGTGACACTGACACTGGTAAAATAAGAAAGAGGACTTGCCTAAAGAGAAAAAGACTCTGCTTACATAAGCTAACGACCTTGGAGGTTACACTGCTGTTCGAGGAAAAGCTGGTGGAAAAGGTTACGGATTTGGCAGGTTGGAAAGAAGAGGTAGATCTGGAAAAGGCATGGCAAGACTTCAAAACTACCGTCCTGACGCCGCATCAGATATATGCGGAAGCGTCTCTATAGGTAGAAGAAGGAAAAAAATGACACGCTGGTGGAGTCGCGAAAATAAAGAGAAAGTGAGAAAGAAAAAGAAGTTGTAAAAAACTCATCTGCTAAACAATCCTACAACACTTACAAGGAACAAAGATTGAAGGTCAAGCATGTAGTAAAAGTCCAAAGCAATTGGTTTGGGATGAATTTGGTAACTTTCTAGAACAGAGTACTCAGGAAAATCAAAAACTGTTTTACAAAGTGACAAAGTACATGCGTAAGGAGACAAATGAAAACTGTTTTCTAAAATCCATAAAGAGTAAAGATAGAGTCATACTTACAAAACCAGATGAGATCATGGAAAGATGGAAGAAACACTTTCAGGGGCTCCGGAATAATGATACTGTGACATGGGAAGACAATGATGACGGAGGAAGTTGAAACAGAAAGCCAACGACAGCTGACCAGCAGTCATCCAGACGTAGCCTCAAATCTTGTTGAGGTACAGGAAGCTGTAGCCAAGGTTAAGTTAGGTAAGGCTGTCGGGAAAGATAATATAATTCCGGAGATGTTGAGGTATATGGAACCAGTTGGAGAGTAAATGCTTCACAGAGTGTTTGCACTCGCTTGGCAGACATTCACAATCCCGTAAGACTGGCAGGTTTCACTTATTGTGTCTTTATTTAAGAAGGGAGATAACCGTGAATGCAGTAACCATCGAGGCATCTCACTACTTAATGTACCCGGAAAAGTCTATGGAAGTATACTAGAGAAGAGGCTAAGAACATAAATGGCAGCAAAACTGGAAAAAACTCATTGCGGGGGGCTCAGGACACCATATTTGTGATTCGAAAGCCAAGGGGGAAACCATAAAGTATAATAAAAAACTTCGCTTGTTCCTCATTGATATCATGAAGGCGTTTGACTGGGTACCTTGGGGATCCATATGGAAATTCCCCTGAGAAGATACTGCATCTCAAATGAACTCACCAAGAGAATTAAAAGCTTCTGTAGGGCCTGCATCAAGTTTAGTACCAACTCGGAAGTAAGATAAGGGGGCATCCTGAACCTCTTGTTGATCACTGCACTAATGAACATGGCATCGCAGAAATGTTTAGGTTTCAAAAATTTTAAGCTGGAAAATTGGTGACTGATTTCGATAATAATAAATTTGCTGATATATGCCGATGGTGTAGTATTGATGGGAGACTCAGTTTACAAGTTGCAATACAACCTCAACCTATTGATTACTGTTTTGGAAAAGGTGGGGCTGAAAGAAAACATAAACAAAACCAAGACAATGATTATATCTAGAGAATAGCATACTCACGGCATCATCATCAAAGGGCAAGCTTTGGAATAAGCATCTAGGTGGAATTTTTAGCTTGGCACAGAAATTAATGCCAGGACTTTAGCAGCAAGTAGGATGCTGCACGTCATCAGGCTTAAGTTTCTGAGGAAACTTGCTTGCAATGTACAGGACAATATACCTAATTACCTATCCATTCTCACCTACCGCTGTGAAACATGGAGCTGAGGTATTTCAGAGGAGTAGCTGGGAAAGCTAAAAGAGATCTCATCTGAAATTCGAGGATCAGGACAGATCTCGGAGTGAACCCTCTGTTGAACAAGGTGAAGGCGTTCCAGCTGAGAAAGTTTGGTCATGTCTAGCGCATGAAAAACTCCAGGTACCTAAGATCAGCACTCGAGGCGAGGGTAGAAGGAATGAGACCTCGTGGAAGAAATCGGACCACCTGGCCTAATAACATCAGCTGTATCCTATCCTCTTGAGGTCAAGCTGCCCAGCTAGCTCAGGACAGGTCGGCCTGGCGGACTTTTTGTCAACTCTCTACACCTTACCGAACCAGTTTACAATCCGTGACTATGCTAACACATTGCAATGTAAACAAGCGGAGTTGTAGCTCCGTTTATTTTGACAATTTACACGAAGTTGATCTTGAATCAATCTTAATCTGGCACCATGAAAAATATTTAATTTTGGAACAAAACCATGATTAGTTTGTTGATCAAGACTTTAGAGGGCGTGTTTTTTTAATTCGCTCAAGGTATTTTTGTGACAGTCTATAGTTAGCGTAAATGGTTGTGGCTGTCGGATGACACTTTTAGGGGCAATACTTATTTTGCCAGACCCATCTTCCTTTTTTATTTCCGCTGTAATATCTTCTATCTTCTACTTTTGTTTATGATTTTGTATTTCATTAATGCTTCAGTGGTGTAGTACACATTTTTTGTGTGTGTTGGTGGTGGTTGTCTTATGTAAGTAGAGTTGAGTGGCTTTGCTGGTATATGAAAGCTTCTATTTCTATTTGATCACTTGATCTCGTTTTGTAAGGGTTCGGAATTAGAATTTCTCTTTTATTATGAATAAATTTGTCTTATGGTGTCGGATCCCTGGTAACATTGGGGTTAAGGGAGAATTTACTGATCAAATTAGCTGATGATCAACCCTAAACCAAAGGTTGCAGGTTAAGAATGTTTCTATATGTATCAACTTTGTAAAAATTAAGAATCAAATATTCGATTTGAGTTATTATGTGTTGTAATTTTAAGAAGCTTAAAATCTTCTGCTTACTTATATGTTACTTCAAGACCGCCAACCCTAAACTAGTCAAGAAAGAATTTTAGTTGTTATTATAAAAAGGGCAATTAGAGATTACAAACTGCAAACATCTTGCAACTTCAACGTGATTACCTTAATTCTTATTTAATAATCATATTTGTATGTGGTTAAATGCATGAGTGGATGAAGATATTCAAAACTATTAAAAGTGTAACGGTATTATAAAACTTCTTTTACTAGAAAGATAAAACCGTCAGGCATTTGATCTACAGAAGTCTAGAGATACTATATACTAAGCAACGTACTTCACGTGAAAAAAATTGTCATGTTAATGTTGCTACCCCTCTAATTGAAAACAGGGCTTGCTCGAAAGACGCGAGTGGAAGACTTTGGTTGCTCGAGTGGGCTGTGAATAAAAAGACATTAGGTGCTTCGTGTAGCTCTCTGGTTGTACTAATCTGGGGGGAGTGTACATCATATACAAGCTGGATTTTAAGTTAAAGTAGAAATAAACTTACGAGTAATTTAGATAATAATAATTTAAAGATAAGTTTGTAACTTGTTCTGATTATTCAAAATCAGCAAGGTTGCAATATTATGAACTTAACAAACTATTGTGTACTCCATTAGACATGAAACTTTTCCCTAGATTTAATGGACTTCTTGTAGTCGCCTTATGGTGAAACTCTCTCCTAATTGGACATGCGACCAGCACACCTTGATACAAATTAATTCTGAAGAAGCAGCTTTAAAATTCCACTTGTTAACGGAATTTACTGTAACTAACTTTCCTTAAAAGTTGCAATGAAAATGTCTAGAGACTTCTAGTAAAAGGTCTTTACAAGAAACCTGATAGTGGTCCAGATGAGGTTGCAGATGAAGAGATGAAGGTTTGTATGGATGAGCAAGACGATAACAGAATAGCTTTGTTGGATGAAGAAAATGTCAATTTATGGAATTCAGAGGATGAAATTCCATTATCACAGACTGTCAATTCAAAATCTACCATAGCTTGGTCAAAAAATAATTTGTGAACAATCTTCTTATTTTACAGGTTTGAGTGGCTTGCCGCGATGTATTCTGGATATGACAGCTTCCTCACCTTCTGACTTATTATTTATTTATAGATAATGATGTTTTAGATCATATTGTCTGTCAAACCAACCCTTATGCAGAGCAAGCATACCAACCGTCTGAAAAAACATAAAAAACTGACCTTGACGAAATAAAAACATTTATCGGAATTAATCTACTAATGGGCATTACATCGTTTTGGTTGGCTTCTTAGTAACAATCCTTTGAATGATCACAGCATTATGCCTCAACGGGGTAGTGATAATTTTAACATATTGTATAAGATTCGACCATTTCTCAATACGGTTATAAATAACTTTAGAAAGTGCTTGAAACCACAGGAGCAAATGTCGATAGACGAGTCTATGATAAAATTTAAGCGTCGTTCAAGCATAAAACAGTATATGCCAAAAAAAGTCAATAAAGAGAGGCTATAAAGTATGGATGTTAGCAGATCAGACGGGTTATTGTAATGATTTCGAACTTTATACTGGCAAAACTGCAAATACAGTTGAAAAGGTTTTGTTCAGGTCTAGAAGATAAATTCCATAGAATTAACTTTGATAACTTTTTTTAGGTATTCCCTTTATGAAGGAACTATTAGATAAAACTATATATGCTTGTGGGATAATCAATACAAATCGAAAACATTTTCTTAAATTTTTCTCTGATAAAACTATGAGATGAGGAGACTATGAATGGTTTTATAGTAATAATGGTATCTTCGTTTTCAATGAGAGTGAAAAAGTCGGTAAATCTAGTTTCCAATTTTCACGATCCGAAAATCACTACAGAGGTTAAACGAAGAGGACCTGATGGAAGTATTACAAATGTTCGCTGCCCGGTTAGACTTACCCATTACAACAAGTACATGACAAGTTTGACCAACTGAAAGCTACTTACAAATTATATAGAGAAAGGAAAAAATGGTGGCATAGAATAATGTTTTTCGTGTTTGATGCTGCGGTAGTAAATGCATATGTGCTTTATAAGCTACTTCAAAGAAGTTGTTAATTCTAACAATAAATAAAAAACCAGCTCAACCTCAAGCAATTCGAATTTGCAAAAGCGCGCATCAACGAAAACGTGCAACTCGTCGTAGGTGTGCATTTTGCAGGTCTAAAGCTAAAGAAATTCGAACTATTTAATTGGATTGGATTGGATATGCTAAGGAAAGGACAAATCATGCTTCCAATTGTGTCACAAGAGACAAAACTAATGATGTCTGCAAGGTACTCAAAAGGTATGCTGGGTTATAAAACAACCCACCCATTTTTTTTCTTCAAAATTTGCAATATAAATTAAAAATGAATTACATAGATTATTTCAGTTTTTTTTAAGTAGTTTATGCAGATTTTACGTTGATTTCTAATAAATTTTTTTTCCGTACCGCTAGGACTTTTGTTGAGTTCGAATTGATTAATTTAACTAATTGGTGTATTTGGTGTTGTTTTTCGGTTAAATTAGTCTTTGCTTTTAGCAAATTAAAAGAATCCTGATTCTCTGAAAAGGTCACATACCAACTTTGATAAGATTTGTTTTAGCTACATTTTGTTCCTTGGATTTTAATTATGTTTAGTGCGAATTGTTTTCTGGACGTTGGACGGTGTGTTTCTTCTTGTTAAGACATTTTTCTTGTCTATTTTCGTTTTGATTCTTTTGCGGGTCCTTGTCTCTGTTTTCTAACGACGAACAAAACCTTGCGAATTTTTTAGTGTGCATTTCTTTTTTTTTAATTTTAAATAGATAAAGTCGTAATAAACTTTCTTTGCGATTGTGATAATTTTTATCTTTTGGGCATAAATTCTTCTTTGGTAGAAATTTAATTTTAAAAATTAAGCTTTCAAATAAATATCAATCTTCTACGTTATTCATCTGCTCCAATAGACAGGAGATCATCATACCATTTAGGACAAAAACTTGATTAAAATTAACTCCAAAGCTTCACGAAATTTAATGTACTAATAACTTTCTTTAAAAGTTTTACTTAAAATTTTCTTTTATAGTGACTTCTATTGAAAGAGTTTCACAATAAAACTGGATTATTGACGCAAAATGTTTCATAGGAAAACTCTAAAGAGACTGCAAGAATGGTTAGAATTTTATTGGATACTTATAAGAAAAAAGTTAATAATCTTACCACAGTTATAAATTGATCTTTGAGAGATAAATTGATACAATTTATATAGCGATCTATGTAAACATAAATCTCAAATTAAAAAGATTTTTAACCCAGACAACTCGATTAAGGTACTAAATCAACTAAAGAGTCCTCTTTTCATGTCCTGACCTCCAGGTGAAACTCTGTATTAGCAAAGCTACAACCTTCAATGAAAAGTGCAAAAAGAAAATTAAATATAGGCAGCACAATTGAAAACACACGAGAGAAAAGCAAAGAGATTGAAAACGTCCTACAATAGTAACTTGTATAGTCAGGAAGAAAAAAAAATATTAAAACTTGTGTACTGTTTACTTGTAAACAAAAAAGCAATAAACAGCCAAATATTTATTTAAAAGTAAAAGCCGGAAAATATAATTTATTATTAAAAAAGATCTAGTGTTGTTCCGATACATTTATCTTGCTTTGGTAATTAAAACTGTAAAATTAACAAACTCTAACTTAAGAAGCAATACATATTGCATTATTATTTTGTTTTGGGATTATTCTATTGAATATTTTCAACCATAGCCGTCAGACACGTGATGATTTTATTGTATCTATCGCGCACAGCTGCTGTAACACGCAAATTTCCAAAAGGAAATGTTTGCAAGCTTATTTTCTCAAAATGCAACTGGAAATCGTGAACGTGATACCTTCCCTGCAAAGAAATAAAAACACACGATTACCTATCAGTGTTGCTAAAGTCAACGTATAACCAACTTACCGCACGTATAGGACACAACTTTGGTATTATTTGGGCCGATCTTTCTATTTCATATGCAAATTCTCCCAGATACATATGCATACTTTTACAGGCGTGACGATCAATAATATCAAGTAAATGAAAATATTTGCTGCCAATAAGCTGTTCCAATGTTATAGTTACCTGAAACGTATAGAATGTTTAAAAAACTCAAAATTGTTTATAATATTAGCTTTCTTGAATAAACGGAAAAGGTTTGTTCTACTTACTTTGAAGTCGTCACTGAAAGCAACTCGGAGGGTAGCATTTGCATTAGTATATTGCTGGTTACCTTTGCGATAAAAATTTGCAGAAACTTTAATTGGATAATCCACGTTTGAATCGCATAAGTTCATAGATTTCACAATAAAATTTGTTTGAATTTGTCCATAGCCTTCCTAAAAAAAAGAGATAACTAATTTTCGAAATTGGAAAAGTTTAATCATAGATTCTACACATAAAGAATAGCACTTACAAAAACTTGTTTAGTAAAAATAGCAAAGTAAAACAACCAAAAATTTTTCATTTTTTTCAGTTCGATTTTAGTCTAAAACTGTTAGAATTTCCTTAAAGCTGTACTTTATATAAATGCAAAACTGATGTGAAAAATCACTGGTGCATACAACATATTTTTTTGTTGCAAATTATTATTTGAGTACTTTGTAAGTTGTATCAGTGCTCATTTATTTTAAATATTTTTATGTGAAAAACAAAACCATTAGTGGAAATATCTGCACATTTGCGGGTGGTAGTAATATAGGAATCGTCATTATAAAAATAAAAAAAGTACAAAGTAGAAATTGCCATTAATGATTATGTAGTCGAAAATTACATTATTGTAATTTGTAACATTATGAAGGTTATATTTTTGCTTTGGCCAATAGGTAGAAAAATAATTATTAAACACAATATCGAAAAGTAACAACTTTATTGTCATAAGAGACAATACAAATATTTAAATAGCTCCGATTACAGAAACATGCTTTTTTCATTCTTCTTCTTTCTTCATTCCAACATGATAAGTTGTTAATCATGAGTATTTATCTGTTTAGCTTTAAACTTAAAAGTTGTGCTAGGATACGATTATACATACAACTGCTATAATAGTTGTCTTTGTATAACCTTTTACTATAATTTTAAATATCTGTGACATTATCCACTCTATTGCACTTTTTAGTGTAATGGAAGTAAACAATTAATAGACAAAACTAAACTAAAACTGTTATGGCATCTTAGCTAGATCTTGTAAGTATTTATTGAGAATGAAAGAATTCATAAATCCCACAAAAATAATTTATAACACTCGTTTTTACATGAATAAACTGTCAGGAGTTTGATTTGTAAAATTGTTTTGATCAATTCTTTTTTTAATAAAGAAACTCTTTTGTATAGTTTGTCGAATTTTGCATTAAAGGTTTCTGATAGGAGAGATTCTTAAATTTTAAAATTTGTGAGCTTTGATTTACCTAAAACACCATCACAATAACTTAAAATGTCTGGACTCATCGCTAATTCTCATAAGAGGAATTTCGACATTATAGCCTGAAAATTCCTTTACAAAGAATTAAGGTTGATGCTCATCTAATAAATTATTACTAACATAATGTAATAATAATAGGAATAATTTTTAGACTTCAATTATTAACGAAAGGATGTATGTAGAATAATATAATGAAAAGAAAAATTAAGTAAAAGTTGAGTTTCGGATGCGACAAACATTTGTGTATTAAAAAAGGAAAACTAATAACAGTGTGTAGAAGGAAAGTAGAAAAGCGTTAGCGAGTATGGGAAAAAAGTTCAATATCGGAAAAACACGACAGACGAATACGAAGTTGAAGAATTAGGAGGGAAGTACAATAGTAGATTTGAATAATCAGATACCAACAAAGGATGTCAGACACGAAAGAGAATAACGACAAAACAGGTAAAAAGAACAGAATAATGGAAATGATGGATGGTTAAGTAAGAGCAGTAAAAGAGATAAGAATAGAACAACCTATCAGTAGTTAGAGAAAGTAAACAAAGAATTAAGGCAAGAAAATCAAGAAATAAAGCAAGAAGATAAGATTAAAAGATAGAAGTGAAAATAGAAACGAATGACAAAAAAGTAATAAAAAACTTAATGAAACAGTATCTAGAAGTAGAGATAAAAATTAAGGCAGCACAAAGATATGGGCACACTGTAAGAAAAATAACAATAGAAATAATAAGAATAGAAACAAGCCAAGAAAAATAAAAGGAGAAACAATATATATTTATATAAATAATGACTTTGCAATGAAAAAACGAAACCATATACATATATATCTCAGAAGATCAGTAGAAGAAAAAAAAAGAAGTTACAAAAGCAGAATTTCAAAAAATGATGGTAAATGGCAGAAAATGGACATGGAATAGCGAACAAAACAGAATAATCTTTTTTCTTCGATAAAAATCTCTTATAGTAGGCGTTGATATAATTTATTTTGTTTTATTTTACTAAATAGCATAAAACAAGTCAAAATGAAGCAGTCAAGTTAAGAAATCGAAAAAGAAGAGGACGACACCAGTGTGATGGAACAAAGAGCAATGACCTAGAAGAAACAAAGATGGTGAAAATACTAAAACAATCAAAACACAGCAAGCTATGAAAAATACAAAGAAAAAAGACGAATGATATTAAAATAGTTAATATAAGCAAGTAAACAAACAGCATAGATAGAATTTGGACAGAAATTAACCAAAGCGCGCCAAGAAAGTCAAAGTAAATGAAGTGTTCTAGAGAGAATGTACTCAAGGACATAGAAAAATAAGTAAACAAGATAAGATTTTAGTAAACGAGGAAGAAAAAGAAATAATAATGAAATGGTAGAAGAAATACTTTGAATATTTACTGAATAAAAAACAGAGAAAAAGTAGTTTTATGAAAAATAACAAGAACAGAGAGATAATTATGTAAGCGAAGCAGGATAAAATAATAAGTAAAACGGTTGTTCGACGCGGGGCGAATTCCGCATCATCATTACCAACTGCTGAAGGATGTGTTACGGGGAAACCCGGAGATAAATATGCGACGAACGTAGTGCTGGCTTTCTACTGGCTCGACCTCCTCCTAACCACCATGAATTTGGCGCACGGCATATCTAAACGAGAACTGTGAAACCAAGTGATAGTCTCTAGATCTAGCGGATAGCTCCTTGTGGAGGATGACTAAAGCCCTGCGGAACAAGATTCACGGCGAACGGGGCTTAGCGTATTCCGATGATCAGATGGTAGAGGTTTTCGCTGACAATCTAGAGCGACAATGCTCGTCCAATTACGCTAATGCTGATGTGCAACACATTGGCAGAGTTAACAGAAATGTGAGAACCACGCTTCACGACCGGGATAATCAACGCCATGTTGCGAACGCACCACTTTCCACAGCAGTGGAAACGCGCCGAAGTCATAGTCCTCCAGAAGTCAGACCAGGCGCCGCCTTTTTTTTGCGAAACTACAGGCCGATTGATCTTCTGCCTGTGGTAAAAAAGATAGCCGCTAAGGAAACTTTAGAAGACTTTGGATGAGGGGAACGTTCTATAGGGTGAACAGTTCGGTTTCCGGGCCGTACACTTTACCGTCCACTAGAGCCTTCGATAAAGCCTGGCAATGGGGACTTCTGCACAAAATGCTGATCGCGTCCTACGAGAGGGACAGAAGCTTCCGTACAAAGCTGAACGGTTCCACCGCGAGCGTGCCCCAAGGTTTGCTCTTTTCTCTGGCGCCCTTTAGCATCTACGTGCGAAACCTCTTGATGACGCCCCATACAAAGCTCGCTTTTTACGTGAAAGATACTGTCCTGCTGGCCCGCTCCGTGGTACCACGACTCGTCATCCGATATCTGCAGACCGCCATTGAGGAGCTCGAAAATGGGTATTTAGGCATCACCTTTGATGCTGCATTCCTTGCTTAGCCGCTGAAGCAAGCTCTCCTCCGAAAACAAAGCTGAGGTTATACAAGTCGATCGTCTATCCGACTGAGCCAGCCCTGCGATCTAGATAATTCGTGTTACTACATGAATCGTACAAAAAGTATATGCAGTGTTAGTGTTATTAAATTTCTGGAAATTCTGGGAAAACATTGGAAATCTACTCTAAACACTTATAGGTACTAAATAACCAACAGATTATTAGTTCGGAATTACAATTCACTGTATCCTATTCAGAACGCAAAAAAACCTTTAGATAAACCGTGGCACTACACTGATTGTACAAAAGGTACGTTTATTACTCGGAAGATTGTAAAGTTACAAATCTAATTTAAAGATGTACAAATACTGATTTTCATAGTGTTATTAAATGTCTGAAAATGCTAGGAAAACGGAGAAAATTCTTAGAAAAATGCTAGAAATCTACTCTATACACTAAACAGTCTACATATATTGGTTTGAAGTTACGGATTACCTTATACGGTTTCTAACGTAGAAAAAGCTTTGCATACAGACATGGCTTCTCATGTAATGTATGATGATGTAACTAGGTTATTAGGTATGGTTAAATTTTTACCAAATACGTCAACAAAACAGAGAATCTTAAAATAAATGAATAGCAATACAGGCGGACACATCTTCATATGCATTAGGTTCAACTCTAATGCAAGTTGGTAAACCAATTTTATATAAAGTTCGAGACTATTAACAGAAACAGAACTCAGATACGCACAAATTGAAAAAGAGACACTTGTCATTGTATTTGCAGGCACCAAATTCGATCAATATTTGTGTAGAAGAAATTATATTGTAATTCAAGCAGATCACCAATCACTCATAACAACTATGTTCAAAAACCGTTATCAAAAGCTCCAAGAAGCTTACTGAATATAATGATGACTCTTCAAAGGTATAATTTTAAACTACAGTGCAAGAGAAAGAAACAAATATATTTAGCTGACATGTTATCAAGAGCACCTGAAGAAAGTAATTATGAAATTTATGAAGTTGAAGAGATAAATGAGGAGAGTAATGTAAATCCAATAGAGTCTTTAACAGAATCGGACATTATAGTAGAAAGAATCAGAAGAGCTGCAAAAGACCTAACGGAAGAAATAATGAGAAGAATGATCAGAAAATAAATTAAAGAAAAGAACTTCAAAATTATTAGCTATACAGAGATGAGTTAACAATTTATAATGGAATTGTACTTAAGAGCAATGGAATTGTAATACCAATATTAGAAAGAAAAATGCTAGGAAAATTATATGCGAGTCGCCAAGATATCAAGGCAGCTTTAGAACTTGCAAGAGATTGAGTATTCTGGTCAAGAATTACCGTAGAAATCAAGAATATGGTTGTCAGTTATCAAATGTGAATTACTCATTCAAGGAAACAACAAAATCCAGAAATGTATTCACATCCCGTACCAACATCATCATTTAAAATTTTGAGAAAAGAAAAAAAAGTTTTATGAGAGGAAATCAATTTCTTCACCTGAACTTGAACCGAATCAAAAAATTTATTTTAAGAAGAAACCTAAAAATAATCAGTGGTCACAAGCAACAAAAATACAGAAAATAGATGCTACATCATACATGACAGAAGGGAAAGGAGTGAATTACAGAAGAAACGGATATATTAAACGCAAATCCGAACAAGGAAAAAGATTTAAATCAAGAGCAAAGAAACCAACATGAAACAAAGTCAACAGATTTATAGATGAATATTTAGCTTCTACGTATAAATCAGAAAAATTCGAAAAGAGAAAAGATTGAAGACTACCATCACCAAATGCAACCCCTTTAGCTGATAAAACGAGAGAAATATTATGATAAAGAAATCTAGTGACAGGAAAATAGAATAAACAACAACAGAAAATAGTTGAGTTTGTTATGCTCATTACATAATAAATTTTGAAATATAAAAATATAATTCATATTTTGTAAAACTTGTATGTACCTACCTATGTAGATATTTCTTAATAAAAGAATTTAAATGCTCATGCTCACGATGAGATTTCTTGTAGAAATGCTGAACGAAATTTTAAGAAATACTGCTTGTTTGTAAAAATCGCTATAGCTTTATAGGAAACGGATTTTTCTTAGGAATAAAAATCAGAATTTGAACGATTCGCTTAATATACCACCATGACAAAATTTCTAGAGAGCTTTTCCTCTACTGTTTTGTTACACATTTATTTAATATTTCTGAATTTTTTATGGATAATTTGACAAGAGATAACATAATATGCTTGAAATAGCCAAAACAGTTTACTGTTTTTGGGTAACTGGAACCTTTTTATCTTTCTTCTATCTTACTATTATGACCTATTCTGTTTTTTTTTTTCACAAATGAATTCAATCATTGCCTTTGACAGATAAATATTTGTTTTTGTTGCCGTCATTACCATGGTAAATATATGTACAATAGTGAAGAGAAAACATTATTTGATAGTTATTAGACAAAAATATTATAAAAACGTTACTGGGTACTTATAAGGACAACTACTTGGTTTGTATAAAATCTATAATGTTAAAAAAGGAATTGATTGTCGTGCTTTTTAAAACTTTTCAAATTATACATTCATCTGCACTCTATGACAGAGTAGAATCACCCAGAGAAAAGTTGTTATGAGATTGCGCTCTCTACCGAGCGTTCAATAAACCATACGGCTTTGCTATTGATCATACTATTGTTAGCGACATCTTCTGTGTGTTTTTTAAAATGTTTATTACAGATTTCTCTTTGAGACAATTACTTTTAAACAGTTCTCCATCTATTGATACTTCCAAACATTTTGAGTTTATAAATCAATTACCAAATCTAGATTTACCTATTACAAGTCTATAAATAACAAATTTTTGGAATTTCAAGGTCACATAAAAAATGTAGCCTTTTAATTAATTACCCAAAGATAATTTTTTTACATATTCTAGTATTATTTGTCCTAATTACATTTAAAAAAAATCGAGTAACCGGTTTTGATCATTTTTACCACTTCAATTTCGTTTGAGAATCCGTAGTGTAAACATCGTGACATCAATTTAACACAAATTTCCATATTCTAAATTTATTTGTAACTCTATTTTATTAAATTTCTCCCTATTGCAAAAGTTTGATTTACAAATATAAGCTGAATACTTATCAGAAGTTTATTGACATAATAATACCATTTACGCAGGTTTTATTAAAGATAAACATTTTGTATTGAAATAGAGAGAAAGTTACATAAGTTTTTAGTTGCTATATACGGTTTGGTGTAATTCAAATAAATCAGGGATGCCTTCGAAAATTTGCTTCGTACTTACGGGTGCTTCGAGAAAGTTATTGAAGAATTGCTTACTAAACAAGTTTGATAAGTCATGTGATACGATAAGTGCCATAAGGTGTTTTAGTGTATCGAGTAACAGGAAGATGAGGTTCGTGCAATACCAAGCGAAATCCGGAGGGCCCCAGCATTTGGGTGCACAACTATCGGTAGATGGGGATATTTTCGATATTAGTGCAGTCGATTCGTCGATACCTAATTCTTTGGTGAAATTCTTAGCGAATGGAAATGGTATTGTTGAAAAAGCAAAAAGGTTGGTATAAAAAGATAAGAGAAAAAAATATATTGTTGCTAAGTAAACCTGTTCAGAATAATAATAACGTGTTTGTTTTATGTAAATTATGATATTTACAGTTGAATCAGGTTCTACAAACTGGTAGGTTAGATTTGTAATTTATATAGAGGTTTGTTTACTGGGTGGATTTTTAAATTGGGACAAGATTATTTTAATTGAGATTTTGACCCAATTTAGATGGAGCCATCTAACGTTACGTAACGAGATATTAAATTATGTTATTGTAGTATGTTACAGAAAAGGTTAAATGATTGATTAAAAGGTTTAACTGTAAAGTTGGGTAGTTCAGAGTATTTTGAATTATATTTAAGTTGAACGATTGTCAATAAGAGTCAATTTCGTGTGAAGCATAAAACAATATGATTGTTATCGCTGTAATAACTAATAATGCATGCGTAATATCCAAAACATCTTCATTATTATGTGTTGAAAAAATACAGAAAGAGAAAATACAGATAGCTTTTTGAACTTTCTCATACATAATTTAAAAAGGCAGGCCGGCGGGCCAATATATTTTCCTCTCTCACTTTTACAAAGGAAATTAAGAAACATTAAAATCGTTCCCTTTCCACTGACCTTGTTTTTTAGTAAACAAAAAGTAATGTTTATGTTACTTTTAACAATAGAAAAACCACACTGCTAAAACCGCAAAGGAAAAATTGAATTAGCTCACAAATTAACTAGAATTGTTATCGTGTAGATATGGTTTGCTACCAAGATTCTTCTTTCCCTTTTTTTAGAAAGTGAGAATGATATATTGCAACTTATTCCAGTATTTTCTTTTTTGTTTCATTCAATTTGATACCTCTTCAGTTTTTATTTTCAATCTCTTAGCATCCTACTTATTTGTTTTATTTTTCATGTCCCTGCTTTGGTCTCCACACCATAGATCACGATTCTATATAAATACTGTTAGGAGTTCATTATTTGAGATTTTGCTTTTTCAGAATAAGCAAAAGATGGCGCTTTAGTTATTAATCATCAGCCTACGGTCTTGACATTCTCGACCTTTCTACTGTTTATAATTCAAATAGAACTGAAATAAAATGTTCTAAGTGTGAACGCTAACTACAGAAGGGTGAAAAATGACAAGTTAAAGATAGACAGTAGAATTCAGGATCGCTATTATAGATGAAGGAGGAGGAAGAAAGTATCACGAAAGACCCCTCTTGTCTGCCATACTTTCAAGAGAAGCTACGGCTAATGGGTTTTGGATTTCGATGCGTTTTAGCAATAAGAAGCTGATGGCTTTATTTGTTGAATTTAGTAAACCTTCTTGCCTTAGGTATGACATTTCAAATTTCATTGCCCATCTTATGATGACTCTTTGACTTCTCGAAGTCTCATCATTATCAGTTTGTATTCTACACTAAAGAAGCTTGTCCTTATGATCAATGGCTAGCCAATCAAATATCATGAATTAGAGCAGTACACTCTTAAACCATGAACATGAAAGAGGCCCTTTCGTCCTCGTGTTTAATTGGTTAATTGTGCGAAAATTTTGGAATTGAGTCATTCAAGACCTTCGAAGGGATTGTATTAAAGTTAAAAGATCCTACCTATTCCAATAAACGAATAAATTGATATTATTTCTGCTCGACTCTAGGTTGTTATCTCAAAAGCATTCCACAACTTGTCATTAGGTAGTTGTGACCGCCTTTGTTAGTTTGAATTTTATAACACAAGACTTCGAGTTTTCACAAAATTGACTGATTAGAAGATTCTGGAAACTTGCCAACTTACTCAAAATTAAGTTTTTTTCCTTCAATCTGTAATGACTAAGAACAAAACTCTGATCACAAACGAAACTTTTTTGAAAATAGAAGCAGTCATTAGGGTTCACATGGTCGATATTTTTGATACGAAAATCTTATAAATGACGATTATCATCTTACAGCTTCACAGTAATATTATTAATATTTCTATAATCGAAATTGAGCATTTGAAGAAGAAGTAGGTTCTGAAGCGCTTTTTCTGTGGTAGAAAAATGTGTTGGAAGAAATTAGGTCTATAGTGAAAGGTAGTAGCACTGTCTTTACCTTGACCATTCGTTAAGATGGAGAGTGTTTAGCATCTATGAAGGGGCTTTACAAGTTTGCTGTTACTTAATCTTGAATTTTTCTACCGTAACGTGTAAAATCGTTTGAGCAGAATCTTTATCTCTCCAGAACCCTGCCCGCTCTTTTAATATCTCTTCGTGATATTCCTCTTGTCTCTGTTGTTTCTCGACCTACCTCTTCTGTTACTTTCCTCTCCATTGTTATATATACTCTTTTGCCAACTTTTCATCTGTAATTCTGTGCATGTGACCCAGCCATCCTAATTGTGTTTCCTGATCCTATTGGTTTTATATTTAAATTATTTCTAATTACTTCATTTCTTATTCTGTCGCTTCTCGTTACTCATTCATTTTTTCTGAGAAACTCTATTTCTATGACATGGATCTGCTATTGTGTTATCTGTTAACTATTATATTAGTGTTGGTATTACAAATCTTTTAACAACTTCGACTTTCACATTCTTAGGTACGATATTTCCATTTCTCCCAAGAGAGCATTTCTTGTGTTATTAAATAAATATTCTACCCGCCTTCTCAGCTTTTTTGTTCATCTCTCTATCCAGTTTCCCATTTCTTTCTATTGTGATACCCACATATTTAGAATGTTCCACTTGTTCTATATTTTCGTTTTCTAATCTGAAAACCATAGTTTTCGTTTTCATATCTGATTTTATCAGTTCTTCGTTCATTACATTTATGCTATGTTATACTCTTATTTTTCTTGTTTTTACTACAATTATCATGTCTTCTGCATACAAGAGTTCCAACAGAGTAGTTATTTCCATTTTCCAGTTTCCAAATTTAAAATGCTTCATTCTTCGTTTAGTTTTTTTATTGCTTTGTCTGTTAGTAACTCAAAAACCAGCTGACTCAATAGACATCTTTGTTTTAGTCCTCTCTTGACTTGGAATTCTGTGGTGTTTTCGCTCTCAAAATTTTTATGATAACTGGTGTTATCTTCATACACTGTTGTTACGATGTCTGTGGTTTTTGTTTTGATTCCTCTGTTTTTCAGACATCTCCTTAAAATCTTTCCTTTTTTTGACTTTGTCTTGTATTTTGTATGCTTGATCATTTTGTTCTTTTTATGTTTTATTTGTTACCCTTGTTATATCAAAACATTCCGTAGTTGCTTTCAGTATACTATCTTTTAGGTTCTTCCATTGATTTTCTACTTTTTTTCTGATTTTTAACTTTTTCAATGTCTTTTTAGCTTTGCCTGATGCTTTTCTATACTGCTTCTTTCTATAAGTTTGAAACTCTTCTTTTCTCTATGACTCTTTTCTTGTTGTTGTTCTTTTTTAATTCATTCCATTATTACTAACAATTTTTCATTTACAGAGTCCTCTTCTATAACTTTTCTTACTCTCTTGTCTAATTATTATTGGTCTTACTTCTTCAATGACCCTTTCTTTTGCTTCCTCTTCAGAACAAAACGTCCACTAGTTATTATTCATTCCTATACTGCCTTTGCCTTTCTTCTTCGTTTCAGTTATCCCTAAGCAATCTAAACCATATTTTTTCTACTAGTTCTTCTACTTTTCCGATTATGTTTCTAGTATCTTCACGATATGTATATATTTCAGGATTATGCCAATTTCTATTCATGTTTGTCCCAATTTCCATCATCTAACCCTCTTCTCTCCATAGCCTTTATCCACGTCATTTCTCCATAATCTCCATCTATCATTGTTGCATTTCCTAGCATAGCCGTACCACCTCAGTTGTTTTTCTTATTTATTAAATTTCGAAGGGAAGGGGGCTAGGAACGCCCATGGGAGTCCTCCTGGAGTCAATTAAAAAAAAACAATTTGTAATGAATAATACAGTAATTAAAGCAACAATTAGCTAGAAACCCCACTTCCATAGCTACGACCTTGAGTAACCGCGTTCTGTTCAATGTTTATTCCTCTTGTTATTTTACCGTTTCTATCAGCTCTTGTTATTCTGCAGCATCTTCTTCAGCATTCCATTTCCGTAGCGTTAATTTTTTGTTTACGACCTATATTTCCGAGGCATATGTCATTATGCTCTATCTATCATAGTTTTGTAGTTTCTTCTTTTTGTCTACTTCGTGATATGTCTGTCCCATAACACTGAGTTTAGCTGTTTTATACAGATTGTTGTTTGTCCTATTCTGATTTTTATATCTTCTTTGTGCGTATAAATGATCGACCCCCATTCCTTGGCATTTTCTTTTCCACTTATTCAGCGTCTGCTCTAGGCAGATCTTGAAGAGCGTCGATAATGTAAAGTATCCCTGTAGGAGACCTTTTGCAATCTTGGATTGTCTTGATAATCCCATAATCTTTTTCTTTTTTCTTTTCAGATGTTGCCCTTGTCATTGCGTTAATCCGTCCGGAGTTTTCCGTACGGGTTTTCTAGTTTCTTCTCGCTCCTTCCCATCTCCAATATGTCCTTTTTCTTGTTCCACTTTCGTTGCCTCCCATCTATGATTAACTTAACAACCTACTTGCTTTCCATTACTCTTTTCTTTGCTTTATTCTGTACTATTTTTCCTGTATTTCTCTTTCTCTCCTTGTCTTGTTATTTTCAATATACCTAGATTTGCGCTCTGTAATGCTTCTCAGTATGAATTTATTTTTTAAGATTTTCATTTTACCCAACATATTTCCAGTTTTACTGCTATCTTTCTCACTCTTCTTAAATTAATATTATATCTTCAGCTTCTGTTTTATAAATTTCTTTATCTACGAATCTTCAAGTCGTTATACGCGTAACCATAGGGATATAATTATACTCATAAAACACTAGTGTATTATGGATTTTATTCACTGGCGGTGTTTTGCTGGTTGCCTATTTATAGATATAAACAAAATAGAAATTGTTATAACCTCAAACTATTTGTTGTTAAAAAACAAATTTGGACATCGTCTTCAGAGGATTCTTGTATTCCAGGTTTAAAACTCTCTATGTGAAGATTGTTTACTTTCATAGACTTCTACATATTCAAGAATTTGGGCGTCGCCTCCCTCAGGAGAGTACACCTCCAGATCTTCCTCAGAAGTGTTAGAATCGTAGATAAAACGTCGTATTCGACTCGCACATAAAGGGCATTATGTGCTCGTTGAATAATATACTATTATATTCTCTCTTCATACTTTATCGTCTTATGTTTCTGTAGGGATTCCCATTATAACTAAATGTTTCCTTCTATTTCTATCTAGTTGCTCTTTCTCACCATTTAATTCTTTAATTCCTTTCTTTGTATTTTCATTTTCTTCTTTTATTTATTTCAATTGTCTGATACTCTCTTTTCGCTCTATTTTTATTTGTTGTAATTTTGATAACGTGGAAAATTTATTTATGTAGAAAGCAGATAATCCAAACCACTAGCTATGAGGGTTATTATCATTGCTTTTATTAGACCTTGTTTATAATTATAATATTATGTATAGTTAATACGCAAATTATAAGTCAAGTGTTTGTCATGTACGCTAGTTGATTGCATCAAAATTTGCGGGTTTAGGTACATAATATGTTTATACGAGTAATAGACACCAAGCACTGTTATCCTTTTTTTAGTATGTATCTCAGTTTGTTGTTTTGTATTTAGTTAATATACAAATTTTAAGATTTAACAGTCAGTTCTACATAAAATACGTAAATTACTCAGACAGACCAAATATTTATTTATGCATTATTGTAACATCTTTTTATTGACACTTAAGTATTTATCAACTTTTAATTTCACATAGGATTGTAAAGCAATATAAATTTCAAATCAAGTTAGCTTTTGCACTTTTTTTCATTTAATAAAACTAGAGAAAACATAAATTTATTTAAAAATACTCATGTTACGCAAATACAAAAATAGAAATGTATGGTCATAGTAATATTTATTAAATTTATGTATTCAGAAACATTAAAAATGTAAAAACATGTATAAAAGCGTTTTCTAGAGATTTATTTAATTGAACCTTATACACAATAGATAAACAAATAATAAAACTAGAATTAAGTGTTTGCATGTGAATAATAATTTTATAGTAGGTAATAACTACCATAGTTTAGTAATAATGAAAAAATATAATAATTTTATCCTTCAATTTCATGACATTAAATTTAATTCAAATAATAATTTGTTTAGGAGAAATTATTTTAAAAGTTAAATTTCTTTTTTTCAATGTTATTTTAACAAAATATAGACTTTATTTCAGAATAAGAAAATACGAATTTTCTCCAAATACCCTCATAATTGTGCTGAAAATTTTTTTGGGATTTCGAAAGGCTTTCTCAACTGTGTTTAAAAAGCATAAGAGAAATTGATTATCTTGTAAACATTTATGGTGTTAAAAGAACTGAGAAAACTTAATATAATTGACTTATTCTTGAGAGAACAGATAACAAATAATAATAATGATAATATTAAATTAATTTATTTCATATTTTTTCACACACTGGAGAGAAACCTTCAAGATTCTGATGTTATTGTATTATCATATAGCAAGCAATACATTTGGTCTCCAAAATAAATAATATATGAAGTTTTACATTCTCTACTATTAATCCATATTGTTTAGACAAACATTTAATCTTATAATCAGATTTTTTTGTGTCAATGAAGATCATACAAAAACTAAAATAACATAAATTGTAAAATTAACTTAAAAATTCTTTATTAAACATGTACTACTTTATAATATTGAAAGTTATATTTTTTCTAGTTATCAAGCAAAAAACTGGTATATTAATAAGGTCAGAGGTAAATATATTTGGCAACATTTTCATCAGTTGTTGATATTTTTATAATGCAACTATGTAATATCTACTGGTTGGACTTTTCGTTTCTATCTGATAAATTTAAAATCCACATAGAAACAATTATATTCAATTTTTTCTTGAAGCCTTTGATAATAATCAACAATGGATAATTCAAAGTAATATTTTGACTATATTTTTTAAATGCTTCACACTTATCATGAGAGTATCTAAATTGTACCATAATACGAGATTAAAATCTATTATGTTGAGATAATTAAGAATCTGTAAATACAATATTATTGTTTCAAAAACGCTAATAGCAAGATGCACATATTTACTAAAATACTTGACATGTTTTAATTCTTAATTCAATTTATGAGGCATGAGAATCAAAGTATAGTTACCTTTTATTGATCATTATGTGGGATGGGGCAGTCATTGTTATAATAACTCTTTCCTTCTCTAACATATGGGTACTTATTCATGTTTAATTTTAAAAATATCAGAAATTACGTATTTTATAAATGCTTATTATAAATGTGGTAAAAACACTTAAAACACATGATAATTGCACTAGCAACATTACCTATTGTAATACTTTTTTGGACCTATTATCTAACTAGTCACACTTAATAAATAATATTAAACACAAATGTTTTGAAAATGTAAAAAAATTAAAACAAACTATTTTATAGCTATTTTTGCTATCATTCTTTGTTATTTCAACAACTCTTTATATTTACTTTATTTCAATTCTTTTGAAAACATTTTAACACACCACAGTAGCAACTTAGTAAACAAACCTCTAATAACAATTGTTTTACAGCAAAATAAAAATGTTAATGATTTATAGTTCTCTTTAGGGTTTAGTTTTTTAATTGTTATGCATCATTACCTCCTTATTAACTGACAATATTTATTATCTCATAAATTAAGTGTGTGATATATTTACATTTTCAATTTGAATATATCCACCAAAGTTGTATAAATGTTATTTTGCAAAAGAAGTATCCCTAAAAACAAACTAGGTATTGTCTATTGTTTCTTAAAATCCATAATAGTATTATCTGCCTAACACGACTAGAATAATTACAATCAAATATATCTCTATTGTTCTTATATAAAAATAATTTTATTATTATATAATTTGATGTATAAATGTAACAATCTTATTTGTCTATGTTTATAATTTTAGAATAGTAGCAGCTGGAAAATCAGTTGTCCCATTAAGCGAAGTTAAACTTCTTCCACCTATCATAAAACCAGATAAGGTTGCTTGCGTGGGGCTTAATTATAAAGGTCATTGTGATGAACAAAATATTCCACATCCAAGAGAACCTATGTTTTTCAGTAAATTCTCTTCATGTATAATAGGACCACATGATAATATTCAACTTCCAACAATTAGTGATGTTAGTATATTATTGCTACTTTGTTTGATGAATTTATTAGGAGTGTGATTTTTTTTATAGAAAATTGATTGGGAAGTAGAATTAGCAGTTGTCATTGGAAAACAAGCAAAAGCAATACGGCCTGATCAAGCATGTAAACACATCTTTGGTTATACAATAGCACAAGATATAAGTGCAAGGGATTGGCAAAAAGAAAGAAATAATGGACAGTATTTATTAGGAAAATCCATGGACACATTTTGCCCAATCGGACCAGCTGTAGTAACGAAAGAAACAATTAACGATGCACAAAATTTGGGTATAAAATCATGGGTTAATGGAAAATTAAAACAAGATGGAAACACATCAGATATGATATTTAAAGCAGATTTTCTTGTATCTTACTTATCACAGTAAGTATTTTCTGAAATATTAAAATTTGAAGATTTATGTTAGTAGACATTTAAAAAGCAAAAGTAGAAATAATTTATAGAAACTTTCTAAGAAATTTAGATTATGCTGTATGCAGGCGTAAATATAGTAAGAATTTTGGTCAATGTTACGTCCTAGCCATTGCATAAATTCTATGAACAATTTAAAAAGTGGTGTGAAAATATTTTATATCATCCAACTTCTATCCACGATATAATTAGGGTTGCCAGATTTGTTGTCTAAGAATATATGAGAATATGATAAAAATATATGAGATTGCAGAAAGATATATAAAATTTTATTTCGATAAGAAACTAAACAAATACAAGGTGTCTCAAGCATGACTTCTGTCAATCGCACCCAGGTTTATATAGATCTGATTAAGATAGTATGCCCTAATATTAAATTTAATTATTAGACTTAATTATACGATTTATCAGATTATGAAATATGATATCATATGCAAGTTTTTTTGAATTGATTGATTAAACAAAAAATACCATCGAAAGTGATTTGTGCATCGGCCAATATATATAACTATAGAAATTTCTTATTTTTATAAAATTGTACCTTCCAGTTGTTCATATACATTCTATAAATTTCATATCTCTATTTTTCAAAAAAAAAAAAAAACATTTTTGCGTCGGGTGTGGAATCAAGCAGCGCGGTAACGCCTGGTAGGGCGAAGAGTACAGAAGGCTCCTCCAGAGGTAGTCTGCCACCAAGCCTGATTCCTGCGTTTCGGGGGGGGGGAGGGCGTAGGGCCGGCTCCATGACTCCAATACCTCTACTTTCTCAGCCCCTTCAAATCGATCTGCTTTGGCGGGGAAGGATCGTGACCAAACCATTCCAATATCAGGTACTGAGCGTGAGGCTCCTCAGACCTGTTCCCACTCCTCCTGCCGGGTGCATAACCCCTTACTTTGCTTCCAATATCCTACCACCATCTCTTCCATCCTCCCTCAGTTCTAACTATGGGGGGGTTGTGGTTCTGAAGAAAATCATTTTACCCAATCACCACTCACTCAAATCCCCATTTTCACCACAAGATTACTCATATTTCCACATTCTAAAAACCAAAAACAAAATCACTCCAACTCCATCCTCCCCACCACCACCACCAATTCCAACCATCAACCATCATCCGCCGTCGCCGACTCTACAAATCCAGCAGCTAAGCGTCCAATACCACCAAAGTCTTTAAAGAACCGCCGCGGTGCCAACGACGTCAACCATCACACCACCGAATAAGAAATCTTTGAGGGCCCGCTACACTACCTTGCCCTCCAACGATGAAGGCTTCTTCCACCATCAGCATCGGACGAGAATTGCGCTCAGCTACCAACAATCCTACAATCAACTCCAGGCTGAAGAAAAACCGAATGGCTTCTAAAGCCAGAAATCTCCTGCGTGGCATGCGATGATTATTATTATTATTATTATTATTTCTAAATAAGGTTTATTGGGGATGGACCTATAACTTGGGACACCCTGTATACAAGATGTCTTAAAAAGCGTAGACAGAGCTAGCGCAGATTCTTGGAGTCGATATGTCAATTGAACCAAACTTACCCATATACCAAAATGCTTTCTTTACCATTGAGCGACCCCCAAAGTTTATTAAACAAATTCTGATTTTTTTTTAAATAACTCGAAAACGCTATGTCCGATTTGAATAAGATTAGCTGTGTAAATATTCCAATGCTAATAGCCCTAGAGCGTAGAAAAGTATGTGAAATTAGATCCCAGTGGCGTTGGTTTAGGGGTAAGTATCCCTTTTTTTAAGTGAGAAAACTACGCCACTGGCTTTCGATAACAATGTGTGTAACAATCAGACTTGATTTAATTCCTGAGAAAAAGAAAAAGCCACTCTAGTAAATTTTCTTTTTTTGTTTTGGTTTTCTAGTAAAGATTCTAAAGATGCTGGTGTGGCCAAAGCAAGACATTTAATTAACCAATCGAAGACAAGAACTCTACTATAAAGCATTTAAATCTGAAAAAACCCATTAATAGCTTTGTAAGAATGTTTAAAATGATTACCACCTTTACCCCTGCAGATCAGTCCAATGCAAAAAATTAAAATGCAAACATCTCAGTATACCTTCACTCTATTGGTTAAATTAGTGTATTGCATTGGTCACACAACAATCTTTAAATATGATTTATTAGGAAACCAAAAGGAAAATAGAAAGACCAATAGAATAACTTATTCTTAGCAATTAAAATTAAAATCAAATTTTTATGTCAATTATGCTCAAAAGTCGTCGTTTCTTTTTTTTACTTAGAAAAGGTTACACTACTGACTCCCAAACCAACGCTACCGAGATCAAATTTTAAATACTTTTTCACACAGTCCAATGTTTCTAGCTTGGGACTATATTTACATAAAAAATCTTATTCAAATCAAACAAAGCGTTTTCGAGTTATTTGAAAGACTCAAAAATTTTTAATGAACTTTGAGGACCTCTCACTGGCGAAGCATTTTGGTATATAAGTAAGTTTGATTCAATCGACTTATTTTGACCCCATAAATTTGTAGTAGCTCAATGTCATGATTTTTTGGGACACCCTGTATAAATACTAGGTACCTCTCAAGAATTACCATACATCAATTAGAGAGAAGAAAATAAAATACTTTAAAAATTAAAATTACTAAAATCTCCATTGGAAACTAGGAATTTTAAGCATTTCTAAATTTATAAGTACGGTGTATTAAGTTTTAAATTATTTACATACTTACCTGTTGTTATTTTTTTTGTTTTTGTTAAGAATAAAATGCTTCTGTGTAGTACAAACACTGCTTAGGCAAAAGCATTTTATTTCATATTTTTATATTGTATTTTAACTTCTCTAATAATAGTAACAATAATCACTTTTTAAGAATTGGTTCTTTATTTTTGCATATTGCGAGGATTTTATTTACCAGATCAACTTTGTCAAATAATTTATTAAGAAAATATAAAATACATAAACTTTTCCTCTCAATATATGAGATTTTGTCTCAACTACTTAATATGAAATATGAGACTGGGCCCAGAAATATTAAAAAATTTTAATAAATAACTTTTATTTAAATTTTAAGTTGATATCATTGGATGTTATTTTTACTAAATGACACATTTTACCCATCTTTCATCAGAGTTCGATACTTGCTTGCATTCCTCGGCTATCCAAATTTGACACAATATTTTCTTTTGTAAATTTTGTAAAATATTACTAAGTCAGAAATTTACCACGAGTAAAATTAAACGCCCAAAAAGTCAATTCAAATCAGCTGTTGTCCAACAAACAGAATGACGTCGAATTCACGTGATTAATTAGACATGTTCTGTTTCTGATGATGAATACGAATAATTGATATCATAAAGACGTCAGATCTGTTTCGATTCTTGCACGGCATTATTTATTGATTATGAAAATCTCGTTTTCTAAGATGTTTTCGAAAGGACGTCTACTTTGCCATTAAATAACACCTTCGTTAAATCCTGATAAGACGTCTCTCAGCCATGACCATTTTGATACTTTAAAACGTGAATGTGACGTCACTGATGAAGTGACTTGCTTGCTTGCTAGGTTATTTATTTATACAGTACAGACTCTTGCAACTAGATTTTGATCATTGGTTACCAAAACGAGCTACCGTGAGATTTGAAAGTTAAATACCCGTTGTCTGAATGACTTAGAATACCATTGTTTGGAATTGATTTTAGAACAGATACAGATCTTTGTATTCTTACGGACAAAATTCAGAAGAGAATTATCAGAGAAGCATGTTAAACTGGGCAAACTGGAAAATAAAGAATCGAGACGAATTGTGTATACCTTTAGCAAAGAAGAGAGAGAAGGGTGTGTCTCAGATAGATAGGATTCGCAAAGTTTAGTTAAGAATGTGCAAAATAATCAGAATTTGACCAGAAAAAAATAAAAATCCGAGAAAGGATCTGCACAATTTTAAAGAGTACGTAGATAAGACCTAACTAAAATCTTTGCGGTTCTTAAAAAGAATAATAGAAATGTAGACCGTGTAGAAAATCTGCGTAATCTAGAAAAAATAACAACAATTGTAAATTAGGAAAAGGAGAGATAAACCCCAAAACTGTAAGCCTGCAGAAACTCCAAAGGAAAATCACTTGTGACTGTCTTCAAGTCACTTACTGAAATCTGGAAAGACAATTGAGTCCCTTCATAGAATTTCCCAAATGCTTTATGGCGCAGTTTATGTTAGGTTAAGTTCAGTCTGACGTTTCGAGATTGCAGGAAGTAGCAGCGACCACAGCAGTTTTAAAGAGATACTCTTCCTCAGTGAGATGGATGGAGTGGCTTTTGTCATTCGCCATGTGGATAGGGCTTTTTCTCCCATGTAATACGTAGTACCTTGTAACGGGAAAATGCTCAAAAGTATGCACAAGTCCCGTCCAGACCAATGGACGTATGGAATATTTCACAAATTCCACGTTCTCCTAATCTTTTATCAAATGAAACAATCATAAGAACTCAAATAACAAAACAAAACAGGTCTTTCTTACTATAACGGCAATCTTCCTTCCAGGTGTTGTATGCAGGTCTCTGATTTCCACGATAGCAGCTAATCCACGTAGTATTCGACGCAAGATTTCACGTTCACCAATGTTCAAGAAAACTTAGGTTTCAACGAACAATCACTGTTGTTAACAATAACCAAAAAGCACAAGGACAGAATCCAAGTGTTTATACACAAACTTTAAAAATAACTAAAACCACTTTAAGTCTCAAACGCTCTTTAAGTTTACTTAGTTCATTCGGATCACGGAGCTTCCAAGATGTAAAACACACAGATCGACGCTTTACGGGGCGGGAAGTTTCTGTTCTCGACAGACCCTTTAACGTTGCACCAACGGAACCAAAATTGCCTTTATGCGTAATTTAAGGATGACCCTCAAGTCTCCGATAGCTTGTTATATTGTAATGCACGCTACTCAGGTAAGAATCAGCCGCGAATGAATTCTCTTTCCCAGTGACCGATAACTCGAAGACAATTAAAGAAAGACAAAAACTGAGCCTTCTGAGGTTAGACTGATGGTGGTTCGATCTAAAACAAGAAAGAACAAGAGCAGCAGTGAAGTTGGTAAGTTGGTATCAAAAGAACTGAGAATGTATATGAAAGTATTATTGGGGTTAAATATAACTTTGTAATTTGGAACGGCGTTTGAAGAGCAGTTCCTAGACCGATGGTGGTTCCTGTTTGTTTTTGCGATTTTTTTTTACATGGGAACCTGTAGGGAACTTTTAAGATATTGAGTGAACTTTCTCAGTTCTGCTCTGTTGATCATGCTCAGTATACCTTATGTATCAATTTTAGAAAGATTCAATGCACATTTGATCTACAAGGAGGCACACTATACCTCAGTAGAAAGATAAAACTGATATCTAAGCGAAGCATTTGCCTGCAGACGGCCCTCTATTTCTGACGAAGTCTTGTTGTGGAATGGTAAAAGGTAGCAGAAACGGAGAAAGCCTAAGAGGAGTGCCGTAAAGTTTCATACAGACATTACGTTGGCTAAATTTCACGATTTAGAGATGACGGAAAAGATTACTCGGGTTTAAGTTGAATTTGATCCGCTATAGCATTCCAGCAAGCAAAGTGACGTCGAATTCACGTGATTATAATTGAACATAATAATTCGTTTAATGGACGTTATAAGGACGTTATTTCTGTTCTATATTTATGTTATTCAATATGTACTATAGGTTATCAAAATTCCATGTTCTGATACCTAACACAAGTTTAAGTTTTGTTTCAGCATGATAGACGCCACTGGAACCAGATTTCTTTATATACTCTGTAGTAGAATCATTAAAGATGATCACAGCATATATTTGAGAAATGCTCAGCAATATCCTCATATCTCATAATATGAAAATTTATAAAAAGAAACCATAACAAGAACTAGTGATGGGCATAATTGAATGATTTTACTAATCGAGAGATATTAGAAACTGTGAGATCTAATAATCTAGATGATTGTTTTTGTTTTTAATAAAAACTTCTACAGCATATGATTACATACCTATATATAGAATAGAATCATCCTATTGTTTAAATTCTTCAGTTACCAATCTCTCAAATCAGTAAAATCTTTCAGTTATGTCCGTCACTAACTATGTGTATTAACTTTCTCTGTTTTTATATTTACCATTTTTAATAATTGTTCAATTCTTCCCACTCCATTTACAATAAATACATATCAATATCATCATTACTATCACAAACACGAAAAGGCCACACTCATTTTGTAATATGTATTCTACTACCGATAAGATCTTTATCAAGTGTGTTATATTAAAGAACGTTTCAATGAAAACATTTATGAAATGTATACCTAATACTTTAGAACTTATTAAATAGTAGCATTAGTTTGTAATAACAAATACAACAATCATTGTATTCAACATATTTTATTAACAATACTTTTTGTAGGATTGTGACATTATACCCTGGGGATTTAATTCTAACAGGTACACCTTCAGGTGTAGGAGTGCACAGGAATCCTCCACAATTCCTAAAAGCAGGAGATGTTTTGGAAAGTGAAATAGAAGGTATTGGAAAGTTAAGAAATGTAGTCGTATAATACCATTTTACTTCAGATGACAGAAATATCTTAACAAACTCGTCTACTTTGAAATACCTACTTTGTAAACATTCTTATAATCCTATTTTTATAATATTAAACTGTTGATTTGTCATTGTAATATTGCATAGATGAAATAAAAATATTTTTGCACTTTTACTGAATTGAGTAAAATATACCCATTTCCTTTTTTTTATGATATTCATCAACTTAAATTGTGCACATTTAATTAGTTACTCGTTTTAAAAACCAATAAGATTGACAACAAATTTAATCTTAATAGAATTTAGTAGGAAATGTTCCTGCTAATTATTCTATTAATAAAAAGTAGAACAAATATTTAATAATGTAACTTTTTATTATAAAGAATCATAAATACATTTTATACAACATTATCAACACTTATTCAGGAGGAAAATATGGCCTTGGCTTCTTATAAGTGTAAAAACATTCTTCCCTTGTATGATATGGTTCATAAGGATCATCAACGTAATATTTCGGTCTTCTCCAGTAACTAGTTACCATCTTATCTAAAAGTTTAGATTGTGTAGAATTACACAAAACATGCTGCTTAACCCTCAGTCTTCTCTTAGGACTTTTCGCCCATATTCTTCTGTGCCTTCCTGCGATCGTTCGTATCCAACCACCCCAATGCAAACGATAAAATCTTTTCAACACTGTCTTGACAGACTTACGTTTGCCTTTAGACATTGAATATTTTGTTACGGTACGTGCATTAATTTCATTGCTTATTTGAATTAAATTAGGATTCGAGAGTAAACTATGTTGAGGTTGCTGAAATGCATTTTGTAAAAGAGTTGTCGAGTAATTTTTATTGACTATTGATGCAATTGGTGTAGAACATTTCGATATTCCATTAAAACTTAAATTTAACACAGGTTTTACTGAATAATGCAGTTTTGAAAACACTAACCTCAACATTTTACTTTTATCAATGAAAATACTTTAGAACAGTTTAGAACCTTGTTATTTTGATTGGTACAATGAAATTACAATCTTGAAAAATGCGCATGCCACTAGCATGTATTGCTATCTTTTTTAAACCGTTGTATAAAAAAAGATAACAATAACAAATTAGTCACGTTATATAATAATCAGTGATACAAACCATAGAAAAGAAGTTACTAAAACTTAACCTCCAAAAATTCCTGATAAGAAAAAACAAATGATCAGTATGGGAAATTAAAATTTGACAGATTCATGAATGATTTTTATTTATTATTAAATAGTTTTGTATATTTCACTAAGAACTAGGACACAACTTCAAAATCCTCGTAAAAAACCCAACAAAATTTACAAAATTTCACCATCCATCCACGCTCGTAACATTTCGTGATTTGTGATTACACGGTGGGATCACAGGTGTACTTGTCTGGTGTTGGTTTGTTTAAATCCCGTTGTTCCCAAACTGGATGCCCATAAACATGTTTAGGATTGTTTTAACTAAAGTGCCATTAAGTGTTTTAAAAGACGTAAGTAAATAGTAATTAAATGTCTTAAAATAAAACCGGATAAAAATGCGTGACATTGCCCTGTTATGTCACACATTCAGCAACCACCACTTTATGTTTTGAATGAGGAATTGAAATAAAACTATAATTTTCATTATTTGATAATCTGACTAATTTTTAATTGTAGTAAACTAACTGATAATGTAGATAATTCTTTTAATATTGAGGAATGTTTATTTTTGTTTTAACTAGTGATGTCATCGGTTTATTTTAATATTAATATGTATCGGTGTTTCAGAAAAGGTATCATGGTTCAAAACTGTATAGGACTGTCCGATATTATAGTAAATCAGATAAACAAGGTTTATGTCCACCCCCAACACCACAACCAGGGAACTCGGGTGCTATATATACCGTTGGGGCAATTACATTGATTGGAGGTGGTACAATAGCATATGCAAAATATGATCCTGAATTTCGAATATGGCTAAATGATAATGTACCATATAGTGATGCTTTTATTAAATTTATTCTTCAAGAAGATAAATCATACGTTACTAGCTTCATAGAATTATTAGATGCTATTAAAGTTGCTGTAATAGGTACACTTTTTGGTGAAGGTAAACGCGGGAAACCTATTCCTGTAGAACCTAAAGAGTACAATCGTAAGTATAAAATCTAGATGTAGTTAATACAAATTGATTTATGGCTTTCTGTTGCAGCCCCTCCTCCAGCATTTTCAACTTTAGCGAAACAAAAAGATGAAGAGTCTTACACAGAAATAAGGGTAGAAAAAAAGGAAGAAGGAAAACGAGAACCTACTGTAACAGTAGGTAAGTATAATTGTGGAAATAAATTATAATATAGTTTTAGCAGCCTAAAACTTTTATTTTCAAATCATTTAATTCTTTTGTGAGATCTTAATCAGTTTATTTTTATGGTTTTACTTTAATTACACAAAAATAAAACTAAAAAGATTTATAGGTTCCTTTTGCATCTAATAAATCTTTTTATTGGCCTAATTGATAGTAGTACGCTTTGTAATTTGTTTCTAAATTATAGAAAATAGAGAAGGCTGTGATTTTGTATTGTTTTAGCAGTATGTAATATCAAAAATCAATGTGAGCATCTTTATAGAACAAAAATTACCAATTCAATTTAAACTGTCAAGTATTGAGGTTAAATGAAACTGTCATTTTATAAACAAGTTGTTAATTTAAAGAAATTTCTAAAATGAAAGATTCTAAATAGGTATATGAAAACAGAGAAATAATTTTTCAATTTTTTCTATATTTTATAATTTAAAAATGAATATTTTAGATATAAGTAATTTAAGGTAAGTTACTTTTTTATTTCTAATTTAATAGGTGGCGACAAGAAATCGAACGAACCATTGCCACCCGAACATCCAAAAAGTATACTTGAATTGGAAAAGCATATTGGTGAATCAGCCTCAGCTGCTGTACAAGCATTTAACAAAGCAGTGTTTGCACTAAGAAATTACAATCAGGACGTGCAAATAATAATAGAAGATTCTCCAGATCGTTTAAATCCCAATATATGGAATGAGTTACGGGAAAAAACTAAAGACAAAGACCAGACGGTGAAAGATGCATTAAAGTATGCAAAAGATGCAAGGAAAGACATGCACAAGCTGGAAAAGTTGATAAATCAGCCTGACTTTAATGCTCCGGATACCGTCAAACAACAGGCACAATTGAACATACAAAGAGTATCGGAAGATCTTGAGAAGGCACAAAAGGAATTCGAGAGGGAGCAGAGGAGGACGAATATTACACAGCAATATTGGAAAAAGGTGGAAGAGGCGCGCAATCATTTTATTGATGAAATAGAAATTCTATTTCCGAGTGTTAATATTAGTGAAAAAAAATTAGAACTTGAAGGGCCAGAGCTTGATTTGTTTATTTTACATACATTTTCAAGAGTTTTATATTATCAGAAGGAATTATTTAAGCTTCAAACAATTGAAGAGCAAAAAGTTAGGTCAGCCTTGGATTCAGCAAGAAGAGGAAATAAAGAAATTTTAACTGATGCCCAAATTGAGAAATTGGTTGAAAAAGAAAAGAAAATTCTTGTGGAGGAATATCAGAAAAGGGTAATGAATGAATTTAGTACTAAATATTTTTAAAAATTATGAATTAATGTGTATTTCTAGTGTCTTTGCCTACGTGTTGATTCAGAAAGAGAGTTAAGGCGACAGTTGAAAATTCAGTCAGAAGCCTTCTCTGATCATTTAAATGATGCACTTAAAACAAAAGAGTTGGAAATGCAAAGGGAATTTGCTAGGGAGATGGATGAGAAAGTTACAGAGGAAAGGTGTAAATATAAATTGCAGCTTTCTGCTTTAGCTGGCCGAGTTCGGGGAATGGATCAAGCCTTGAAAGGTAGGTAAAATTGTAAAACATTGCGTGAGCCTTTTCAATAAAACGAAGTAAATTAATGAGCTTGCTTGTATTTTGTAGTTAATTATGTTAATAACGTAGTTATAATGTTTTTGTTTTAAAAGTATTTACAAAACTTATTTGTTTTATGCTGCCAAAATTAACCTGAAGATGGAGAATCGAAAGGTATGGAATTAGTTGTTAATTTAATTGATTTTTAATTTAACCTTAGATCATTTGAATCGTCTTTTATTATTTGCACAAAAGGAATTTCGAAGCATAAAACAAATAGGAAAGGCTTTTAGAGATTGTTCAAAATTAGTTCTCATAATGTTCACCATTGTGACTGTCAGTCATGCTTCTAGATTTTGCACGTAAGTTTTATAAATTTATATGAAATTCATCAGGTCACCTTAGGTATCTATGAAACGTGTCTTAGTTGCTTCATTATTCCTTTTGAAGACAAAGTGTGAAAAGCACAAAATCCAAAAGGAGTATTGCTATGTAAAAAACAATTTTACAAATTGCTAGCCATAAAATGGTAAAAATGCTCTTTTAGTTAAACAGTGATGTCATGTTAATGAAAAAAAGAATTGTAGTCAACTGACATCTAAAATAATTTAATTTGTAATTTAAGTACTTTCTGTCCAGGGCAGCCAAGGTTTACACACTTTAGTTGAGGTGAGGGGGGAAGTTTAAAACATGCATTCTCCTTTTCTAAGGCTTGCGGCAACAGTCTGCAAGAGCTTGCTACACAATCCCTATTCCACTTCTATTCAATTGTCGGTGAAACTTTCCCATTTTCTATTTTTTTCGTTTTTGATCTAGAAGACAACGATTATAATTATAAACAAAAAGAACTAATATTTATTAAACTCCATTAATAATAATAGTACAAAAAAACTTTCACATTTTAAAACCTAGGAAATGATTAAAGTAATGGTAAATCATTTGTTTTGGTAAAAATCACCAGTTCGCCCATATCGCATCCTTACACACTTGCTATGCCTGCGATAACTCTTTGCATAACCCTCACTATAAGAATAAAATATTCGAGAACGCAACGCTTCTATTGATTACCCGACCACACACTTATGGGCACCAACTTTCTATGTTATACCATCAAATCTGGTTTTCAGGTACAAGGAGTACTTTTTCAAAAAAAAGGGCGTATTACTTTTTTACGTATTTTTACACCTTCTCTTTACGATGCACACTGGGGCAAGAGCGCTCTAAACATGATAACAATTGAAAAAACAAAACTGACAATTTATACATTTTTATAACCTTAAAGAGATAAGCTAACACAATCACGCACTAATCAGATTGTAATGTCTTTGTTTTCTTACTACAGCAGTGTTAAAGTTAGCACTTAATTTACATATCATTTGAGTTTCACTTTTACTGGAAAATTACAACAATTGGAATCGTTTATATTTTTTGTTGTGCTTTGAAATAACAAACTGAATATGGAAGATATATTTACAGGTAGGTATTTTAACATTGTGTATGTATTTTTACTTGTATTGTTTTGTTTAGTGTTTATATTTAGCTTGACAAGAAACATAATTTAGCTGTTTTATGTTTCCATGATTTAAACATAAATGAATGTAGGAAGTTAACTTATAAGCGAGCTGAAGCGCTCCTTTTTTAAATAAGGATTATTTAGTGTGTCCATTATTAAAAAAAACATCTTCACTTCTGCCACCGTTTGCCACCCTTGAAGTTATAGACTTTGGATTAAGACATTAAATTCAATGAAATAATTTCAGTTTTTTTTTTATGGTTGCAGAAAATACCTTAGATACTGAAAAAATTGTTTGTATCTATCTAGAAATGACTTAGTTAAGCTGAAGAGGCAAACAGGTCTAAAGAATATTGAAAAACAGTTGAGGTTTCATAAGGAACACTTTCAGAATTTGTGTAAATGTCTCGAATCTGAAAAAAGAGTCGTTAATCAAATTATTAGCAATTTTACAGCGCAATTCAAACAAAAATGGAACGAATCAAACAGAACACACCAGAAATTTGTTAATAGGAATGAAAGCTGGCCTAAAGCAACAATAAAGTTCCCATTATACAATGAACTGTTGGAAAAGAAAAGAGATCGTGAAAGATTATTATTTGATGAACCCTACAACTACAACAAAACTGACGAGCTTTCCTACGCAGCGCAGATGAGCTTACATTCAGACGGTCGAGTTGAGGCTTCAAAATTAGTTAAGAAAGTAATGCACAGGCATACATTTTTTGAAAAATCGTATTGACTTTATTTGATAACTTTAACCACTTGTAAGATGTTTTGGACATAAAAAAGTTTGATCTAGACGATAGCATTGAAGTTTTTTCAAAAATGGTTTTCTTTTTGGAAAAACAAATTTTTTTTTAATGAAAAATTATCTTTAAATTTGGAGCTTGCTATCACACAGATAATTTATTCTTGAATATAAAGCTTTTTGAAAAATAAAAATATCACCATAAGTAATGGTAATTTTCAAAAAAATTGGAAAAATTGCCTACATTTAGGTACTTATTGTCGCTATCGGAATAGCGTTCGAAGTGAGGTACACTCAGTTTCGTAAATGCCACATGCTGAACCAATAGACTAGCACTAGATCATCAACTTACTACTATACTATTATTATATTAGAATTGAATAAAGAAAAATGGAAAAAGCAGTTTTCTATTAAAAATTTTTTTTTTGTTTTATTTTTTTAATTTATTGTTAAATACCAAAGGTTTGTAAGGTGTAAAGTGTAAGGTTGGTTACTGTATGTCACAATGACATTTTTAGTGTTGTTAATTAATTATTATATTTACAGATTTTGTTTGGGTGGGGTCCTGATTATTTTGATACATATGATACATAGTATAAATAATAACATTGACAAGGTGCGATTTTATAACTTTTCACCTAATGAAAAGTGACAGTTGAAATGAAAACATTTTCACATTCAAAAAATGCGATTTTCTAACGGCCAAGTTTGAGATTTGTGAAACCTTTTCGTAAGTGATAAAGTTTGACGTTTACATGTGATAATTGTTTTTGTAGGTGAAGAGTTCTAAAATCCCAACTAATGAACGTGAAGATTTTATTTAGAAACTGTCACCATTATAAAAGATGTTGAAAAAGTTTTTCGTTACAAGCTAAGCCTAAAGTAATTAATTAACGTTGGAAATTACAAAAGTAAGATACAATCGAGAAAACTGTCTGTTCGTGAGTGAACATTTTGATTTATGAAAAAATTGACAATCAAAACTATCAAAACGACATTGTTTTCAGTTCCAAAGCTAACTCTGACATAATATTTTCAGGACACTTACACTGCATACACTTTAACAATGATACTATTATAATGAGTGATCAATTGAAAAGAAAATCAAGTAGGCTTTGAAATGTACGAATTTGTGTATTTGTATCCCAAAAATGAATTCCAAAGCTTGCTTGAGTTGTTTTTTCAAAACAGCAGTTTTAGTTAGTTTTGTTTGCGCAAGTCTTTTATAAACTTTTTGTTGTATTGAGGATTTATCATTTCATATAAAAGTTTCTAAGTTTTTCAGCCATATTATCTTCCCAGAAATTGTCATCCCTTGTAATTATACCAACTTCCATGCTGAAAGGTGACCAAACAACGAAATAGCAATACCTTCTTCGAGTTATAGAAAGTTGACCTTGTACTTGATAAAAGTATGAATGATTTCTTTTCAGCTTAATTTGGTCTCCTTCAAGTAGCAAAAAAAGAAATTTTCTTTAACTCAATAGCTTCTTTAATTGTACAGGAAGCAGCAGCAGCAGCAGCAGGACATTTTACCTCTATTACACCATCATTGTCAACAAGCTCGCCCAGAGAAGCTGCCAAATATGATCTTTCACTGTCTACAAAAAGCCCACAGGGTTGTCCAGTTTTTTTCGTGATATCTGAAAATGTACGAATTGCAACAGCTTCATGATCAGTACCCCATTTTGTTGATTTATTTCCAGTAAATGTAGAATATAGCATGTTATACACCAGAGAAGAACAATGTGTTGCTGCTTTTTCAAATAATGAGACAGTTAGTCTTTTGCACGTTCTTCTTTCCACAACAAGCAACTATTTTGCCCTATAGTAGCTCTCTAGTTGAAGAATATCATATTCACTTAAAACTAAGCTTTGTAAAAATTCTTCATGTTTTTCTGCAAAATCTTCTTCATTTAGAGATTCATTTGCTTCAGGACTATATTCACGATCGGCAGGGGCAGATTCAACTTTCCTTTTCTTGGTTTGCGGAAGCAGTTGTTTCTGACACCGAAACCATTCCTTTTCCTTTCTTTTTTGATGGATAAATTTTTTTGTATGTTGGCCAGGGCTAGTTTCTACTGCTTTCTTATGTACAAGTCTAGGTAGTTCTCCTGGGGGTGCATTGTACTTTATTACAGCAGCTTCACTTCTTGTATTAAAAGAGTGTCTTGATGATAAATAAACTCTTTTTCCTCCAGTAAATTTCACAAGAATAGAATTGTAGTGTTCTGCAGCATTATTATCCAGGTTTAGAACTAAGCTTTCTGCATTTCTAGCAATGTGATCAACAATCACCATTACATCATTAAACAGACCACAAGTCTTCATATTGAATATATAATTATTTTCATTTTCCTTCTTACCCTGACAGAAACAGGCTTCGCAGTTATCATGTTAACCAAAAATATTTTGTACATCTACTTCACTGTCAAATATACTAGATACAAAAAGACTTGTTTTTATGAAAATTGATGTATCATATACTCAAAGCAAAGATGTATACATAGTTGCAGTGCTAATTTTAGCATTTTGAATTAGTAAAGCAGTGTACAATATAATTTATGCATGGCAAACTATTCAAAAGTTCATTTGTTAGTATTTTCATTTAAACAGATCGAGTTTGAATGATTTAGGATACCTGATGTGATCTACATAAAATTCTCTCTTGAATGATGGCAAAATACAATTTAATGTCCATAAGAGAAAATGTACCTGATGGTGGTTCGGGAGAACTGAAACATCGTACGAAGATCTGGATAAGCCGGGAATATTAGGGACAAGAAAGTACCAGTAGAAAGTCTTTGTCAATTTTAGAAATTAAGAAAGTTGTGGCCAAAAAACAAAAGATCCTGCGTTTTGGGAGTACACAACTTTGCCCCAATTTAATCAACTTTATATCTCTTAATAGTTTCTGAAATCTCAATGGTGAGCCATGAATTTGAAAGCTTATCCTAAAAGCTATTCCTAGGAATGATTTTGAACTTTAGATGTTTAATTTTGTTAAATTAATTCTCACAACAGCAGAGCTTCGAAATTGCTTTTTTTAGAATTCGCAATGTATTCATCTAGTTTCATTATCTTCAAAATTGCTCTAAAGCTAGATCGTTTTTATTTGTAAACATTTCTAATTATAATTTCAGCACGAGCCGATGCTGATAAAACTGCCAGGCAAGCACAAGTGTTGTGGAGTGCTTGTCAAGCTCTTTATAGAGCACTAAGGGCAGGATGTCCAGGTCTACCATGGGCAGAACAACTTAGACCTTTAGAACCAGAAATAACAGCAGTTAAAGAAGCTTCGGGTAATGTTTATTTGGATTCCAGAATGAATTATATTCTGATGATTGGTTATTTACAGCTCCAAATGATGAGTTAGTCAAAGTTGTGATAAATGGCATACCCACCATGGCAAAAGAAAGAGGTGTCTTCCCTGAAGATGCTCTTAGAGAAAGGTTCTTGAAAGTTGAACGAGTTTGTCGCCATTTGGCATTAGTACCGGAAGGAGGCGCACGGCTTCCATTACACTTTTTATCTTATATTCAGTCTATGTTGTTGTTAAATGCTGCCAGTCCTATTCCTCAAGCTGAATTGGATGATGAAACTACTGATTTTAGTCAGCTTACTACAAATGATATTTTGCAACGAGCCAGGTGAGCTAATTGATATGTTCTTTTAAACATTTAACAAACTGTTTTGTTTTAGATACTGGCTGGATAGAGGTGATTTTGCGCAAACATTACGATACATGAATTTATTAGAAGGTGCTCCTCGTTGTGCTGCACGTCAATGGATGCATGAAACGCGTATTCTCCTAGAGACACAACAAGCTGCAAACACTCTAATGGCACATGCAGCTGCCAATGGACTTATGTATTTATAAAATAATAACATATTCTTAATGGAGTTTTTTATTTTTAGTGTATTTGTATCGTCTGCATCTCTCAGATAAGAATCCTTTTGAACGGTGCGATTGACAACACTAGTAAAATAAACTGAATTAGAATATGTCAACTGGAAAAAAAGAGATTGTTATTATATTAATAAAAACAGAAAAAAATAGAACAGTTATTTTACCTATTTATTTATATATTATTCTGTTGTTTTTCGTCTCCTTTTTATTGTAGAATTTTTGTCATTGCAATTTATTTTGAATTCATTTATTATTAGTACATAATATATCGTGTTGTAATAAAAAGAATTGTAATTACCATCTTTTCTTTTTAAGCAGAATTCTTTTATTGAAATATTAAAACTTAAAACAGAAATAAAAGTACTTAAAATTTTCAGATATTTGAATGTAATTTTTATGTTATTTACCATAAATTAGTATCTGATGAAATTTATGTGAAAAGATTATGCGTTGTTTATTGGTAGAATAGACAAATGGACAGGTTACCATGTTTTAAAATTTGGTTTTTGAGATTTCTTCGTTCATTACATATTTTTGGAAATATCTGGCATATTGGAAAGTAATATCAAATTATAGCTATATTGTCAAAAACCTCTAGAATCTTTCCAATGATGCCAATATGTTGACTATGTTGTTATATTTTCTGATGATAACCCTCTCGAGATCCAAGCCATTTGTAACTATTTTTATTATCCCAACAAGTAAAGGCTGGCAACGCTGTCAAGCAAATGAGTATAAAACTTTAGCTTGTAAAAAAAAAAGATTTTCATCCATGTACGGCATTGGACAGACTAAAGTGTTGCTCAAGATATTGTACTCTACTTTATAACTATCGGTTTCTTAAGTAGTTACGAGAGAAACCGATAGGTGGCTACTGCACTTGCAACACTAGAAAAACAAAAAATACTTTAAAAAACTGAAATAATTTGAAACTGTTACACATTTTTCAACAATACTGTCGTTCTATACCGGCACTTTCATCTTAAACATAACCTGCTGTTAGCGACAGGTAATTGAAAAAAAGCTGCGCGAAACCTCAACCGATGTAGAATGCGCCGGCGCTACATAACTTATCGCACCGACTTGCTCCGATAACTTATGAAGCCGATATCGGTCTCATAAATACAACATAGCGTTTGAGAAACACCTTTTGGCGATTTATGGAATGCATAACTTTATCGGTTAGATAAATTGCTTTCAGAAACCGGGCATGAATTGAACAGCGCCTGTTAGGTAGGTAACCGGTCGTATTTGATGTGTTTGTCGGGTTGCCTAGATTTATCAGGGCCGAAATAAGTTGTACTTTTAATTTGGTATTTTTTTTAATTCAATGAGGAATTTTATAATAAAGCGACAGTATTACGTGATAAATAATAAACAGATAATTCAAACACAACTAATTATGGCGAAATTTATAAGTGTAGAAGAATAGGTTATGAAATTAGAAATAAGTAGTCCCGATTCTTCCAGTATTTTCTGATATTATTTTTTAAGTTTTGGATTATTCTGTTTTATTTATTATTATTATTATTATTTTTGTTTACATATGTGAAATTAGCATTACGTAATGATGCTATTAGGATTTTATATATTCTTTTAAGAGAAAAATAATTTTTTCATATTGACACCTGGGATGCGACAGTGATCTAAAGGAATGGTTCCTAGACTGAAATACCTTCATCCATCTGCAATTATAGGGAAGAAATATAACATATAAGAAGTGCTCTTTTATATTGTTTTGTTTAATGCTTATAAATAATTCGTATTATCCTAGTGCATAAACAGCTGAAAAAAAGGTGCTTTACCTGATGAAACTTTATGACTCATGGTGTGAAAAGTGTGTGCCTCAATATCTACCTGCTGTTTTCATTTAAC
The DNA here is from genome assembly GCA_011009095.1 of Ignelater luminosus. Lineage (NCBI taxonomy): Eukaryota > Metazoa > Arthropoda > Insecta > Coleoptera > Elateridae > Ignelater > Ignelater luminosus. The sequence goes on along the minus strand of VTPC01000477.1, from coordinate 43,681 downwards.
TTGTGTTTGGATTTGTCAAAGTCACTTCGGAAACCATTTCATAATCAATACTTTGTTCACTTTCAGCAACTGGCTACTTATAGTTGTAGCTAGAAATCTGTGTATCGTGCATGTGTAATATCAAAACAAACACACATAAAGAAAAATAGCTATTGGATAAAGATTTTATTCAATGTTAGGGAAATGAGAAAAACAAGTTAGTTTAGGACAATTAAATTAAAGTAAATTCAGGTCCAAGAGATAGCGGAGGTAAACAATGATCAGTGCGTGATCGTCCTGCATCAGCATTGTGATTGGCCCCTGAGCGTAAGAATGCTGTAACAGTCAAATCCTGACGAATATGAACGGCTGTGTACAGCAGGGGCACCTTTTAGCTCCCTTGTATATATGCAACCTAGCAAGCAGTAGTTGCAGAATGCATCGCGTTTCTTTATATATCGAACTACAATATCTGGGATGTTTGCTTACTTATAAATATTTTAAATTCTAAAAATGCAATGTCTCGTATTTGCCCAACAATTTAAATCGTTACACCCCTTTTTGTTTTTTTCCCAAATATTAATATTTTTCGAGTTATTGAATTTGTTCCATACTTAATCAGCACACTGTATACTACATTATAGTATTACATTATACCTACAATGTTAGTAGTAGGGACCATTCAAGTATTACGTAACGGCGCGAGGGGGGAGGGGGTCGTGAGATTGTTACAAAGTGCAAAAATGGCGTTACGTAATACTTGAATGGTCCCGTAGGGATGGTAGGTTTACTTGACAGAAAGCTGAAGTGTAGATGCGGTTGCATATACTCAAGGGGGTTAAAAAGTGCTCCTGCTGTAATTAGCCTTTCGTTGACCAATGCAGTAGCTGCTTGTTTACATGTACTTTTTCTTGAAAATAAATACAGTATAGTACAGTACTCAGGTATATTTATACAGGATGTATCTTAAGGGTATGCTCAGGAGGGTGGAGTAAAAAATCGAATTTTAAATAATTGTAATGGAATACCGCGCAAAAGTTCCATTAACAGCTCAAGATAAATTGTGCACAATATCTGTCAAAAAAGTCATCTTTAGTTGCCCTGAGGGCTCGAAAACTTTGAAAAATCAGATTTCAAAAAATCGTTATGGAATATTTCAAAATTTGCATATACAGTGTGTTCAGCGAGGAATGGAACAGCGCGATATGTCGGGAACGAATGCAGATTTTAAAATTCTGAAAACTTTGTTATAAATGTAAGTTTTTAAATTAAATGCGTCACCACCAGGTGGCGCTACCTAACTTAGTTTTTTTAAATGGAATACCCTACTTTTTATTTGATTTTTGGAATCTGCAATATAGTTGTGATAACTTTTCTTACAAGTGCTACCAACCTATCTGGCTTACTTTTGGGGAAAATAATTTTTATAAATTTAACACAAAGATGTAAAAGATTGTATTCTGTAGAGATAATAAGCAAAATCTTCTACATGTTGCAAAAAAAGTTGAAGAAACTTGGAGAAAATCCTCACTACCAATAGTAATTTATAAGCGGGTCTTGCAAATGCTAATTTCATATCATGAAAAATATAGAAATCTGTTAAAACCATCAAAGAAATCAAAATGATATTGAAAAATTGAAAAGTTTAAGTTGGATTCGAAAAAACTCTTTGATATTTCATGATGTAAATGCAACAGTTGGGAAAACTGCAGCCATTAAAAAAATCGTCGAAAGAGATTTGTTAACTGACCAAAGAACTGTCAGAAAATTGATCAACTATTCCATTGATAAATTGGAGTCATTAAAAATGCTGAAGCATCAAAAGAAGATATCTAAAGAAAAACTTTCTCGAAACGCAGAGGAAACTATTGAAATTTGCAAAGGCGGCAATCAACAATCATGTTCGTTTATTAACGTTTCAGATACGGATTATGAAAAACCTGAATCAGTCCAAACAGACCCATGTTTTATAATTTCAACAGACATCATTGTATAAGCGAGCACGGAGAGTGACATACTATTTCATACAAGGGTGAAGGTTACTGCATGAGTTATTAGTCAACTGTCCCATGAGTATGAAAAATAGTTTCCAGTAAGTTTTGTACATTTTTCGTAACAATTTATAATTTATATTTTGATATTATCGACAAAAGATTTTATATAAATCTGTCAACAATGTCAACAATTTGTTTTTTTGCTTTCACTTGGTTTTGACGTTTGTAAAAACTTAGGTACTTTTTGAACGCAAAATCTAGTGCTCTACAACTTTCATTCTATACGTTTTTTCATTTGAAGTAGGTGTTTCCGAGTTGCAGACGTTTGAAAATCACTATCTCTCAGTTTTGACAAAGTTACTAAAAATCGTCGTTTGTCGACCGTCGATTACTACCATACCACTTGACCAAATTACGCAGAATTTAACGACCTTCAATTTTTATATGGTAAAGTTTTTGCTAGGAAGCACCGTTTCTAAACTTTCTAAACATATTCAACAATTGTCAATCCAATTAAGCTACCAGAATTTTGATTTAATTCGTTATGCTAAAGAGTATGATAAGATTAGTTCTTTTTTCTCTCTTTACAATATTGTCAAAGTAGCTAGGTATATTTAACTTACTACTAGATTACTTTAAATGGTGTGAATACTAATAATGCTGTATATGCAAAAGACAGCGAAACTTGTCGAATAAAAAAGTTGTGTAAGAGAACAGTTAAGAATTTTATTTTTCCTTTTACTATGTAGATTCTTATACTAATATTTAAATCCAATGAACATTGCAGTACTTATATAAAAGGATCGTCAACAACTATAAAATAACATTGACCTCTCCCCGTACATTCAAGTTTGAGAAAATAAAATTTCTTATGGAGCTTATTATCTCACAAAAACTTTGCTTATAAAAAATTAATTAGGCCAAATTCCTCAATTTAATTTAATCAGAAACAAATTGATCAAGATGCCATATTGTCGAGCAGTATTTCATTTTTCGTATTTACGAGCATTATCAGCATTTTTATACATTTTTCATGTTTCCGTCTCGCCGATGAACTTCAAAGGAAACAAACAGAGATAGAGATGAGAACAAGTTTTTCTACTAAATAAAGCTGAAAATATTTCTTCCTTCCGACGTAATTCATTTGCGAAATTTATGGATATTTCGTATCGAAGATAACGTCGACGCATTAATCTTATTTTGAGATTTACCTACCTTGATCGAGCATGACATTGTCTTATTTAATAAAATATTTAGATTTCTTTAGACGCTTCTTTTATTATAAAATTAAATTGCAAAGTGAAATATGGGACTTGAAATTAAGAAAGAAAAGATTGGGAAATTCCTTTATTAATTCTTCTTGACTCCCCTTCCTTAGAAATCTTACAAAGAATGCCGGTTTATTTTTTCTTATTTATTTGTGGAAATAAAAAATTCAGGACGTTATAAAACCAGATAGTCTGAAATAACAAACGAAAAAAAAAAACTTGGGACTAATAGACTTCAAGATGCTCCATGAAATGTATGTTTTTAATTTCTCTCGACTCATAAATAACAGCCAACAAAAAATTTCACCTATTACAAGTATCCAGAATTTATAAATAATTTAAGCTTTTTGAAACACAACAAGCTCCACACTCCACACTTTTGTCGTCGATCTCATCAAAAACGTTTCTTCACAAAGACCTATTAAACGTAACCACATCTAAGTTAGGAGAAGTCATTTCGCAGCCTTATCAAACAGTTGCTTTTGCGGATTTGAATAAAAATTTCTCGTCCCTATATAAATTTAATTTTAATAGTGTTGATAAAAGAATGAGACCTAAAGTTTTATCTCCTAGTTATTTTGTAGGTGTTAGCTTGATGTTACTCTTACCATTAAATTAGAATTTGTCAAACGGAAAACAATCGAATCTGAACAATCTCATAATTACGTAAATATATAATTAAGACCTTCAAATATCTCAAATGAATTTGGCTACCTGGGGCCAAATTGGTGTCATAACTAAATTTGCTAAAAAATGTTTGATAATTGATAAATATGTCAATTTGCCTCTGACGACCAACTTTACCCTCTTCGGACTAAAACGTTCTTTTGCTTTCTTTTCTTCATAGTTAAAAACGATCTCTTAGTGATTATGTCAAAAGTTTTTATTATTGTTAAAAAGTTTTGTTGATACATCCACCAATTCGGCTCTGAAACCCAAGTTTGCCTACCTCTAAACTAGCCTCTTGCAATTTCATCATTTAGGTTGCACAAATTCAATTTTCTGAGCTACTTCTACTCTACATAAATAGTTCACTAGAGCTATAAACAAAGGATACTGACAAATTGATTTATTTATTTTCTAATCCTTTACTACACTCATTCAAATGATAACATACAGAATACTAATTAAATAACAAAAAAATTGAAAAATCAAAGCTACAGAAAAAACTAAGATTTCTTTATTTTTTTTGATCACAAGATTTTAGAGAAAGATCTGAAATCAAGAACTGAGAAGTCAAGAAACTTACTCCGAGATTCTCGCTGAGATGCAGATCGGTATGCAGAAGTAGATTCACCTGAAAAAAAAACGTAAGTACGGAAGCCCCCTTCTAAATTCGCGTTCCAAGTACAGGTAATACAAAATAATAAGAGTCAGCAACAAATTCTTTGTTAACAATCAATAATAGTGAATCAAAGTAATTAACAATAGGAAAACTGTATTTGCGTGTCTGATCGATAAAAATTCAATTGATTTAAATAAATTTAGATAATTTTCTCAGCATGGTAAGTTGTGCCCATATGTGGAATTAAGCAGATGGCTTTTCAAGTCCGTGAATGAATTGAAATTAAATTCTATTTAAGACCACTCCGGAAGCAGAGATCGAAATGGTAGATTTTTTTGACGGCGGATCTTTTACTTCCTGGACCGTTCAACAATAATTCTTCTGTAATGCTATTACCCTAAAGACCAAGCGCCTGAAGCCAAGAACTACTTGATTTCTCCAAACTTCCGAGAATTAATTGACAGCAATCGTCTTTGACCCGTTACCAAGAAGCTAAAAGACGAAGAGAAGACCCTCATCAGAACTACTGTTGATGTAATCAAAGAAAGTACAACTTACCTCAATCTGCAGGGCTTCGCATACACAAACAACCTTCTCTTCTTAGAGCAATGAGATAAGGTCCGACAGGTTCACCACGAAGAAAATTTTAATTAAAAACTATAACCCTACTCTGATGACGTAGCCCCATCTAAATTTACTAATCAGTTCCTTAGATTAAATACAACCCAACAAAAATTCGCTCGCGAACAGTTGTTTAAATTCTATCATCTTACAATGAGAAAAATAAACGCGATGTTGGAAATAATTATACCCTGCGTCCCATTTGCTAAAATGTATAAAAATAGAAAAGTTCGTCAACCTTATTTGATTTCAGAAATATAGAAAAATTACAAAAAAAGTTAAATCAACCTTTTAGTGTGAACTCATCACTATCGAAAAAACCTCTTCAGCGAGAAAAACTACTAATAAAATACAAGAACACACCGAAAGCACAGATTAAACATAACACATGTAACGGAAGCAAAAAGTAAACGTTACACTCTTTGGTCTTACGATTGTGGTAAGTACCAGGCATTGTAACCACATGCCTGTCAAAACAACCAAGTGTCATCACTTTGTTATTTTTTTCAAATGCAGTAGTCTGGTATTGACCTAAACGAATCAGAAAGACCTTTTGCTGGTGTGGAGTTGGAACAACATCTTATGGAAAGTGGGTGGTATTGAATATGGCAATAAATCTTGAAACTACTTTGTTTGATTATTTTTTTAAAGAATGGATAAATGAAATGCCATTTCACGCATGTATTTAGCTGTAAAAGAATGCTCCAGATTTTTTGGGATCTTCATCTAGTGCCACCCACTCCTACTCCAGTAAATGTATGTGTGCAAAACTAAGGAATATAATGGAATACATGAACAAAAAATTCAATCACGGCTGTTTCAAGTGCGTGTGCAATGAGCGACAGCTTGACAAAGAAAGTACACTAGGTCCTCAATAGTGCATGTCCTGAAACTTTTAAAATTGAAATTCTGAAGCTGGTGCTGGAAATAAAATTACTCCAGTGCCCTGAATTTTAAAGTCGGTTAGATTTTTGAGATCAAATGCTTCAATAAGATGTTTTAGAGAAGATTGGCAAAAGTATCTAAATCCATTTGATATTGTGTAAATATTTATGGGTGTGATATCCATATTGGTTAGCTTGGTGAAGTCTGCACTAGAAGTAAGAAGCGTTAAATCTGCTCTAGGAGACTGCCATGTAGACATCGCGGCAACTGTCTTTCACAGCATCTTTGGTGTCTAATAATAGATGGTCTTCTGGAGCGCTTAACAGCGGACGGCTTTCTTGCTCAGGCATACGCAGAAAACGGATTAGTGTTGTCCGATACTTCGACGATCCGATTGTCCGATAATCAGATGATGCAATGATCGGATGATGCAATGATACGAAAATCCGGCGACCCGATGATCCGATCTCCCGATGATCCGATGACTCGATGATTCCGGATCATCGGATCATATTTGGAACTACATAATTATAGATGTGCAATTACTGTTTGTAAAACATTAGAAATACCTATAGAGAGGTGCTGAGGAGAGCTCAGAAAGTCATGGTTATCTGTGACGAAAAGTTTTCAGACACATGTATTTGCAAAGCATACGGCCAGCAGTCATGGACGCACGCACGCACGCACGCACGCACGCACGCACGCACGCACGCACGCACGCACGCACGCACGCACGCACGCACGCACGCACGCACGCACGCACGCACGCACGCACGCAGAAGATGAGCGCGAACCGAACCGTTCTCTAAGTCGCTGACGCCACAAAATTCCTCCCCTCATTAGGCTGAAGAAGCTCCACGAGGAGCTTAAAACGGCCTCCCGCCTTCGGCGGGAATTTAACGATTGACTTGACTTGAAGCAGCCTAAGAGTGGGGAGTGCAGTAGCAGTTTATAAAGATGAAAAAACTTAGGAAGGAGAAGGTTATCTATCAAGCGGAGTTGCGGAAACTCAAGATGGAAATGCAATTGATCATAAAAGAGCAACACTTGGAGAACATGTTTTACAATATTGGTGGATTCAAAGGCCACACTGCTGTCGAAGAACTTATACACGATAATGAAACAGCATTTTGGATTTATAACGGAATAAAGACAATACAAGAAAGAGAAAATGCAGTGATTTTGGAATGGGTTAAGGTATTGAAAGAGTTTTTTCTGGTATCTACAGTGACAATTAAAAGTGCAGTACGAACAGCAATTTGTGTGGAATGGACAGAGCACTAGAGGGAGTTTAATGTGGACAAAGATATCGAAACATTTTGTGTTAAAGTAACTTTAGACTACTTGAGATTTAACAGGGAATACATAGAAATGCTGACAGGGCATGGTCCATTCAACTTTCTATTTAAAAAGGTTTAATATAAAGGAAAACCGACCGATAAGTGAGTGCGATATGGAGCAAGATATTCCAAGGCATATTTTACTAAATTGCTAGTTATTTAGAAGGACGGCCTTAAAAAAAGGATTTTGAAGATATTTGGAGAAGACATAAAATGAATGGTCATTAAAAAGCGGAGCAGGTTTGCAGAAGGATTAATACACGATTGTATTGTGACCCTAAATCTGTGCTTACTTGCGAATCTCTTGTTTCTATTTAATAGCTTTATTGACTTTATAACTAGCTGTTACAGGTTATGATTTCCTCTCTCACAAACAATTAAAATTAAAGATTTCTTAAAAATAATATTTCAAGTACAGTTTTAATTCTACTAATACTACTCACGGCTTTAGATTATAGTACTACATTTCGTAAAGTTTTATCTAAAAGTCGAAAACAAATGCACTCTTCATGAGCTATAAAATATTGCACTTTTACAGCCAACATAAAATAAAAATATGAGAAACAAAAATATTCGTAGTATGATCCCCTTTTATCATAAAACTCAATTTGACCAAACTTGAGGTTATAGCTCATTTCACATGCTCGCAATAAAATAAACGCTAAACATTTTGCTTTGTCATAAAATTTGTATTACATTCAGAGCAAACGTCAATAAAGTGTAACGAATTTATTTTTCTGTTCTCCTTTCCGGGAACTAGCAATAAAGCAGGAAAACCTATATAATATTATATATACGACATTTGAGTTGAAAACACAATTAAGTTTTAATGAGCTTTTACTTTAAATTAATCAACGGGAACTCCAAGATAGGAAAAAAGCAATAAACCGTCTTTTCGAGTTGTTTATTACAAAGATAATAAAGAAATAAAAGTAAAACAAGAGAAGGTAATAATAGACAAAAAGAAAAGCAGTTGACGAGATTGTCTTATCGTTCTAAATTACTCAATTTCTGCCACACGAAAGCCCTCTTTTCTTGAAGTTGATTTATTTTATTGTATCAAACAATCATCTAAAAGGTTGCAAGTGACCCTGGGGTGAATAAAAGTGAATCTCCGGTTTTCAACAGGAATCAATTTGTCTATACGCTCCATTAGTTCTATTTCAGCAGTTTAAAAGTTTCTAAGGGTGAGAATATCTTTCTTTATGTGAACAAATTGAAAGTCGTGATTGATTCAAAATAAAATTAATAGCAGCTTTTAGATTATTAAAAAAGTGGCCATTTACTATTAAGTAAAAACTGATACGGTACTGTTAAACCATTCTAAACAAGAAAGGTTCTGTTCGAGGTACAGTTATATGTACAAGCCTTTCTTTTTGCAGTTAACAGTCCAAGATATTTAACGAAAAACAGATTTTCCAAAACAACTCCATCATGATCAACTACTGTGGCTTGAAGATGGCAAAAATTCGATTTTTAAAAATATTCTGACACATATTCAAACCTCGCGATTGTTTTGAACTTCTTGCAATTTTTTTAAATTGGACTACATCGGCTACACTAAAAGACTTTTTTGTGGAAAAATTGCAAATCCACATATTGTGCGACTCGCTTCCTTCTTTATATGTACGCGGCATCAATCAATCCTCCACGCGCAATTTTAAGTTCAAAAATTTGATTAGAATGAAATCTGAAGGAAAAGAGCCAAGAAAAAAGAAAGGACAAAATAGAAATAATTTTAAAAAAAGGACAACGGCACGCGGTGTTCCCAGGCGGTCACCCATCCAAGTACTAACCACGCCCGACATTGCTTAACTTCAGTGATCGGACGGTGCTTTCAATGTGGTATGGCCGTTGCCTCCTGTTTTTCTTTAACACTGCGGTTTTCTCCTTCGAATACTCGGAATATAATTAGCAGCTTTTAATGATAAATCAAGTCAAAATTGAGCATGTACTTTGCTGCATTTTTGAGATTCTTAACACATTTCATCCTTATTTAAATATTTCTTGCAGACAGAACAAACAGAATGCAAGAAGCAAAGAGGACAAAAGAAAAACAAAAAAAAAAAGAATAGCGATAAAGAAGAAAACAATGAAAAACGTCAACGCGTACTTGATTGTTACTGCATTCCTGAAGGATGGAAACTGTGGATTAAAAATGCAGATTGCTAGCAAAGATGGACACTCCTTATTTATACTCTATAGGTAGACATATTGCGAAAAAGAACTGGACTTTGTCTACTTTGCCGTGGTCTCTAGCGGCGAAGTTTTGAAAGATAAAAAGTTTTACTGGATCTATAGTAGACATACATATAATACTTAACGAAAACAAAATCTCTTGGTCATATTTGACCAAGTCTGGATAAGTAGATGGTTTGGTGGTCCCTAATTGCTACATTGATGGTCACAGTAAACTTTTATGGTCTTCGTGGTTGCTAAGAATTTGTTTACCACACCCAAATGAAACGTGAAAACGCATTGACTACTTCTCAAAACATGATGATTCAAAATATGATTTTAGCCAATTTTGATCGATTCGTTTTCAGTTGTTTATTGGCTGAAAAATCTTGAAAGTAGGTCAAGACTCGAGTAATCCCGTCCGAATCAATCCAAATAGGAGAAAGAAACAGTGAAATTTGACATAGGGTATTTAATAGTTATTGTTGTATTGAGTGAGCCAAATCAGTGTTTTGTTTGTAACGTTTGAGAATGTCATTTTTAGCCGAGGAAACAAAAAATTAAATTCTTAAAAGTGCGATACGGCAATGCCCTCCATTCTCAATTTGTTTTCTATAATTTACTTGAAGAAACCAATAATAATGTTTAAAGGTTGTAGAAAAAATAGATTTTATTATTCATATTTATAACAAGCAAGTCTGAAATTCGAATCAAAAATGTTATTTTAGTAACTAAACGAGAAAGACTTCAGAGCTCTTTTAATAAACTTTAAATAGTCTAAAATACATATACCTCTATTTACATAAATTCTATATCCTCATTTTTAATTTCTTTTTCCACGCTACTCCATTAACATGAGTAGTGAAATTTCAAGGATTTACTTTTAAATGTACATATTACTTAATGGTAGGTTTTCCCTTTTTCCAGTTCGTAAACATTCACTGTCATCAATAAATTACATTTCATTTTTTGAGCTCCACAAAAAAGGAATTCGAAAGTAGCACAAAATCCATACCGTAAACCAACATTTGTAAATCTCGAAAAGTTATTCAAATTTCCTTTGATAAATGACACAGCAATATTTCAAATAAAATAAAAAATGTTTTTCGTACAACAAAAAATAACAATAATAACCGAAAATCAACATAGCAAACATATGAGAATTTAATACCAGGGAATTAATTTTCAATAGAAACCTTGATTGCTGTTTCATTTGTTTAGTAGACTATTGAATAAGTAAATTAAATTGTTGCAATTAATTCTAATATGCAAATTATTATTGAATTCGCAATGGAAAGCTCATTTACGAATGCCAATAATAATAAATCATATATGTTAATGAAAATAACTTTGGAAATAACGCCCAACTTGTTAAAAAGCTGCGAAAGTTTTACTACAAACGATTCCTGCGCTTTGTTTAATAAAATCTCTGCGTTCGGTGCTTTGCACCAGCCAAACTAAGGTAATCAAACAACTATAAACGCAGGAAAGCGCTTTTTAATTGAATTTAGCTCGGATTTACTGTTTAGAAGCTAACAAAACAAGGAACGGCCCAATGCCCTTTGTATTTTAGTGCTGTTTACAAAAGAGTGAGAATTGTGTAAAAGTTAACAGGAATCTTTAGTGTAAAGCGTGGATTTATTTTTACTATCTCAAATAATAAAGTTTTCCAAAAAAAACGGGATAAATTTGAAATTTTCAATATTGGTTGGTTTTGTATGCCGCGGGTGAGTTAGGCGGATAGAAGCAAACAAAAGGAATTTCCTATTTGTAGATACCACTGACCAAAGTTAAGCAAAAACTCTTTGGAATGTGGATTCGAAATGTCAACAGTTCAAAATTACAGGATATTAAGTTGGAAAAGTTACCGCATTTTGGCAAATTGCTGAAGATTTTAATTCGTTCTTTTTGGAATTTATTATTAGATCTGAAAATATTAATCATAAGCGATTTTTGAGTTGTATATTTCTATAAAAGTAAATTTCTTAATATTGTAGTGGTATTAAAAATAATCATTAAAATGTGAAGACAAACTTTTAAAATTTTATTAAATGAGGCTCACTTTTATTTTAGAAGTCATATAATTAATTACATTGATTAGTAAGAAAATCCGTAAATGAAAACCACACTGTTGTTACTGTTCTTACTCTTGGATGAAATATGATTTACATGCCATGTGACAAACCAAGGATGAATGTGTTTTTGCACAAAACTAAACCAATTATTTTATCCTATTTTTTTGAAAATTCATTAACTACATAGGTTAAATAAATCAAGCATGTAACGATTGTTTTGCGTTCGTTGCGTAATCGCCTTTTTTTTAGTTAACTCTTCTGTCTGCTTGATCTAGATTTTGTAGTTCTTTTTTCTCGCTGAAGGGTATTTTTGTAGCTTCTCTTTGAGGTTGCATGGTTAGCGATGGTTATTTTTATTTAGTTTTTTTTGTTTATGGTATTAGTTAGCGGGTTGACGAATCTTTAATTCTTTCTTATTGCAAGGACTTACTTTACTTTACTTAATCCTAAGTCTTTCTAGCTTTCGATGTGAGGCCAGAGTGGAGTCAAGTTTCTACTTTTTTGCAAATTTCTTTTCATCGATTCCTCTCCTGGATCTTGTATTTAATTCCCACTCTATTCCTCTTTTCGCCGCTTTTTTTATTTCTCATTCCATTTTCTTCTTGGTCTTCCTCTCTTATTTTTCCTTGTCACTCGCGTCTTACACACTTTTTTAGCTAGTCTATCGTTACTCATACGACACATCTGACGGAACCATTTTAACTGACATTCTTGTATTCTTTCCCTTATTGGCATGATCCTTAAACTCCGCCAGTATATCTCATTTCTTACGTTTTCTTTCTTGGTCTTAATTTCTATTCTTCTTAGAAATCTCATATCTACTGCATTCACACGTGATTTAGTTTTTTCTGTCATTGTCCATATCTTACTACTTTACCTTATTGTTGGTCTTGCCACTTTTTCCACTATTCCTGTCTTGATCTTTTTTGGGATTTTTTTTCTCCTACAAACGCTGTTTTTTCATTTTTTCGTTTATTCTTGATCTATTTTTTCATTAATTTGTATTAGCGTTCCCAAATATTTATAATTTTTCACTTGTTCTAATGTTTTTTCTTGTATCTTAATGGCATATCTTTTCTTCTCTCCTGCAATTATCATTGTTTTGGTTTTTTCGATGTTTATCTTCATATTTATCTTTGTAATTTCCTTGTCTAATATTTCTAGATTTTTTTGTAGATCTTCTGGTGTTTCATCTGCAAACATAATTTCACTCAAATATATCTGCTGCATTTGCCAGCATTCTATTTTTAGTGGTTTCGTTGCCTTTTTAGCTTCTTTTATGGCTTCGTCTAGTACTATCGAGAACAGTAATGGACTTAGCATGCACCCCTGTTTCACTCCTCTCTTTGTTTCAATTTCTTTAGATTTTTCGTTATTGGTTCTTACTATGTTTGTGTTCTTCCTATACATCTCTTTCATTATTTCTATTGTTCTTGTGTCTATATTTCTTTTTTCTAAAGCTTTCTATATATCTTCCCTTCTTACACGATCAAAAGCCTTTTCTAAGTCTCTAAAACAAATATTTCTTTGTTTTTATTTATGAGTTTTTCGCTTGCTTGTCATCGCAAATATTAGATCCCGTGTGCTTCTTCCCTTCCTAAATCTACATTGAGTGTCTTCTATGCTCTCTTCAATTATTTTTCTGATTCTTCTCTCCAATATGCTCGCTAGTATTTTTTCAGGATTGCTTGTTAATGTAATTCCTCTATAGTTATTACAATCCTTCTTGTTTTCCTTTTTATAAATCTGCAATATTATTCCTGAATTCCACTCTTTTGGGATTTGTATTTCTTGTATAATCTCGTTCATTAGTTTGTTTAGTTGTTTTATTCCTTTTTTCCCATATTTTATCATTTCGGGTGTTATGTTGTCTTCTCCTGGTGCCTTTCTCAATTTCATCTTCCTTATTGTCTCTATTATTTCTTCTTCTTGTATGACTTTTAAATTCTGTATCACCTTTTCTTCATTATTTTCTTTCATTTTATCTACGTCTGTATATATTAATTCTTAGAAATGTTGCCGCCATCTGTCCATTATGTTCTCTTCTTCTGTAATTATGTGTCCTTCTTTATCTTTTATGTTAATCATATTATATTCCTTTTCTTTGTCTAAGTTGTTTAAGAGTACCGTAGAATACTTATTGGGTTCCTCTGTAGTTTTTGTCCATTTTCTCCCCAAATTCTATCCCTGACTTCTTTTTTGCTTCCGTAATTTCTGTCTTGACTTTTCCCCGTTTTTCCTGTGCTTTTGGGCTTTTTGTTTCTATATATCTTTTCCAACTATCTGTTTTCTCTTTTACAGCTTTTCTAATTTTTGTGGTCCATCAATCTATTCTTTTTATATGTGATTTCTACTATTCTTTCCCCGTTGTTGTTTTGTGTTTTTTCTCTTTCTTTTCCCAAGCATTATTCTATTTTTTTATTTTGGTTTCCTCTGGCGTTTAAATCTCCCATTATGATCATATTACCTTCTTCTTCATCAATTACTTTCTGCAATTCTTTATAGAAATTATCTTTGTATTCTTTCCTTGCATCTTCATTTACTCCATAAGCTATTATTATTGTCCATATTTCTTTATCTAATAGTTTTATTTCTTTCTTTAGGATTCTCTCATTTACATATTCTTCTTTAATTACGTTTTACTGATCTGGTGGTATAATCATTCCTACTCCTTTTTTTGCTCTTTCTTTTTTTTCTACTCCAGACCAGAACAGTCAATATCCCTTGTGTACTCTTCTTATACCTTTTCCATTCTATTTGTTTCTGTAATTCCTAGTAATTGCACTTTGTGTTTTATCATTTCCTCCACAATTTCTTCCTCTTTTCCTTTTATACGTCTTACATTCCATTCTCATAATTTCTTATTTTTCTTTATTTCTTATCCTTAATTATGTTTCATGTTTTTTAAATTATTGTTTTGCTTGTGTATGTAATCATATCTTTGTTTAATATTACCTTTTTCTTTGCTAAATCGTCATCATTTTTGTTTTTCTCAGTTTTTCGACTTGGAGGTCAATGTGTCTCTTTTATGCTCTTGTATTTTTATCCTTTATCCCATTTATATTCCTTTCCTTCTATTGTAATTTTCCAATATCCTATTTTGACCTTTTTTCCGCTCTTTCTCTCATCCTCTACAATCTGCTTCAATTTATTTTGGATTTTGCGTTTCTCTTTTCTTAGTTCTTTGCTTAGATAGAGGTATCCTTTCTTCGAAATTTGTCCGTTTATTTTTATTTTTTATCACCTTCTTTTTATCTCTGGTGTTGTCCAGTTCGATTTTGTATACTTTCTCTCCCATTCTTATCGCATCCTTAATTTCAAATTTTATGTCCATATTCTTTTCTATAAAATTTTCCATTTCTACTTTCAGATCCTCTTTGTCTTTTGTTTCGATCCTTAGTCCCAATATTACAATATTATTCTTTGTGCAAGGGCACAGGGTATAAATGTTTCCGTTTCTGTTAATTTTTTATTGTTCAGGAAAATAATTTCCACAACTGTTATTTTTGTACAGCTGGTTATTCACCATCATCTTATTGTCAGGTTTAGCAAATTTAACTGTCATCTGTTTAACTTAACCTTGCTTGATTAGTTTAGCTTAAGACTGTTTAGATTTTTAAATTTTTATTTAAATTAAATGCACCTCTTTGTGTTAATTTTTGGATATTTAGAAAGGTGATGCTAGTCTGTAGTGTTATTTTAAAATTTTAGCTTTCCAATTTAGTTTCGTTTATTAAATTTTTTTATGGCAAGCATATTTCAAATTTTATTACTAATTGAAACCCTTTGTTAATTTGGATTTGTTTATCAAATCCTTTTGTCAAAGATATTTTGTTAATTCTGCCTGTATAGTGTTGATTTAATACATGGGTGATTTCTAGAATCACGTATAGGAACGTAGTCCCAGGCTAAGTCCGTTTCAACCTAAATAATTCGCATCTAAATTTTCCATTGTACATAGAAAACACACTATATCTATGTATGCTTTTTTCTAAACCAGTCTTGTATTTTACTATTTGGCACGTCCTCGACCGCGCTTGGGAAGGTATGGCCTGAGTTTGAGCGCGCTCTGCGCGTCTGGAAAACGCGAAGTTACTAGAGAGATCTCAATCAGAAAACAGTGAAAGTTATCTTTGTGTGTCTGTAGGGGGTGTTTTTTGAGTGGCTCGTACTGCAAACTCATCTTCGTATCGTATCGAACATTTTTTGTTTGTGAATTCACCAGAAGTGGTTCTGTGAATTTAATTTACGTTTGTTTTTAGCGGATTTAAAATAAAAGTTTTGTGAGTGTTAAGAAAATGGAAAACTCCTTTTAATTATTGTACCATAAGTAAACATTGCAACGAAGCCCCTGATGTTTGATTTTGATAAGCTATTGCACTGGACCGATCAAATAAATATTGTTTTAAGAATTTATTTGGTAACAATACACACTTGTTAACTTTGCAAAATGTTTTTGTGTTATCGCTGCTTTAATGCTTGAACAGTGTTTCACGGATAATCAGAATATTCTCCGTTGTGTGTGATTCTATCAAAGCACGAGAAGGGCTTCTGATCATTCCGTAAGTCGTTGAAATCTCGTAAATCACGAAGGTATCCTGTAGCACCACGTCTAAGCCTTGGACAATATTCGGTTGTTACTTATCACGATCAGGTATTGTTAGATTGACAAATTTATTGGTTATTTATTTGGTTTGTGTCACGTAATCAAGTCAATTTTATCTATAAATTCTGCAGGTAGATACTGTAATAATATTTATTAAACCAGTGCACAGTGTGTTGTTTAAGCCGCTCTTGTTTTCTTATATAGCAACATTCTTGATTATACAGTACCGCTTGGAGTGGTCACTGAACCTGATTTTCTGGTGTAAGTTTTATAGTTCATATTGCTGGGATTTTGTTTAACCCGGAGTATTGGGCTGTCTTGGTAAGTTTGAGTATAGAGTGTTTACTGTCGTCACAGCGTCTTCTATATATATATAGAGGGTGTTATTGATGAGAAGCCACATTGGCGAATGCGTTGAACCTTGACCTGGTTTCTGACACCCATATTAATTGTGACGTCTTTAAGAAATACCTGAGGACTTGTATTGAGTTTCTAAGTAAGTTTTAAGGTAAATTATCTGTAAACCCATCCCACCTCTGCCATTCGAGCTGCTTCGAGCACAGCATTCAGATCTGTACTCCGGGTTTTGTACGTGTCAAAACGATGTTTAATTTCTTGATTCTGTTTAGTTCGTTTTTGAAGTTCTCTTCTATAGAGATGAACTTATTTTATTTTGGTTTAATTAATTGAAGATTGTGATCGAATTAGGAAATTTTATCGTATTAGCTTAATTCTTAAACCTTGGTGTATCATGTGTCATTAGTTTTGATTAGTAATAATTATACTTACTCGTCACGTTTTTTGAAGTGTTTTGAAGGTTGAAATTTCTTTTTTGTTTTTTTTTGCCTTACTGGTTATAGCTGATTAGTCTTTACTTTAGAGAAACCTTTGTTAATTCTCTTCTCCGATAGAAAAGTTATATTTTCAAGCTTGATAGTTTATTGGAACATAATTAGGTTGTTAGTCTTTGAGAAAAATGTTCTACTTCCCCTGGAGTTTTTGTTAAGATGAGGTACCAAGATAAAGAGTTCCACTACTTATTTCAAGAGGTTGAGCATTTAGAGATGTCGATGAGAGAGAATGATGGTAGTTGTGACTCTAAAGAATTTGAGTTAATAGCATATCTCAAACAGGCTATCAACGAACGTCTTTAGCATTATCAACCGCTTACTGAAGCCTTCAGTGTCTTTGAAAACCGAATTCAGGAGATCTTACAGGCATTTAAGTCATTTAATATCCAGAAACAATGGCCTCGTTGAACGTTCCTTCTGTAACTGGTCAGATTGCTCCTTCGGAAATCAGCTTGTTTATCTGCAAGGCAGAGGATAATCAGTCCGCAACAAACATCATTACACAACACTTGATATTAACTAAATGTATGTACATCCTCCGTAAAAATATCATAAAGTATAAACCCAAATGGAAGCTAGTGAAAAGAGTGAAGGAAGGTGGTGAAACTCGACAAGCAACCACCTCTGCGTAGTTGGACAAACGAAGAGCTACGTTTTAAGTGTAACAAGATACGGTTTCTTAAAACGGCATCATACAGCTTTACGAACGGCGACGATGCCGGACAAGTAGTTTCTCGTAGCACGCCTGAAACCGGCCAACTCTATTGACAGCAACGACAGTCGGGTTACAGAGAGAAATTCAGGTAGGGAAAGGCTGGAATTGGGGTACCTCGGACTCCTTCGGATTTACCAAGCAGCCACTTTCCAGACAGTGAATTTATTTGCAGGAAAGGATGCTGCTAACTGATGTCTTGGGTGAACACACTTATACCGGTCAGTTCCCCCACACTAACAAGGTCGGAGAGCGGAGACGCCAAAAGTGGAACAAACTGGTATGCGTGGGGGAACCGCTGGCGTGCGGCTTACATTGCGGGTGATTAGGGTAAAAGCACCAATACCCTGCCACCTAAACAATATTTTAAATTTGAACTCGTTTAGATTTAAAACTAAATAATATTTATTGGTGAAATTTTCTGTATAACAGTGCACGTATAAAATGGTAAACATACTTATCATCAAAATTTATAAAATGTTAAGTTTTATATTTAAAAAAAAAACTTATCAGAATGTGCATTTTGCACCAGTAAGCGATCCACCCATTATTTTCAATGTTTGTTTAATGAAACTTTCTAATTCTTTGTATTCAATATGAAGCAAGAGTACTTAGCGCTGTGATTTAACAAATAAAAATATTCACTAGCCTGTTCTTGGAAATTCCCAAATTCCTTGCTAGCTGTTTAGGGGCACCAAACATTTAACAAAAAGTCGCTGTGCTAGCTTTAGTTATCGCGAATGTCCTGCACAGTAAATAACATCAATCTACTCAGTGCCTACATTTAACCCTGAGACGTTCTAATTTATTATTTCTGTGCATAAATGCAAAAGAAGTAATAATAACCATATGTAAGGGTATCGTACCTACCCTAAAACTTTATATTGAAATCTTGAAGCTTTGTTGTTTTGTGTAACAAGACCCAATACTAGCATACTAGCCGTTTTCTGATTTCAAAAAAAAAAGAAAATTCTCTCGATCCTAGTGTATGCTAGTTGCAAAGTAGTTATACTAAATCAAAAACTCAATCTGCAAAGAATCTATAGATAATCCGCAAATTCCAAAAATCTAAATGACCAAAATGATCTAGAATGGAAATATTTTATTAGTTATCTGAGTTTTCACAGCAAAATTTGTTTATTAATCAAAAGTATTCTGCAACTTTGAGAATCTCTTATCATTTTCGAGATAAAACTTAAAAAAATTGTTTCGAAAATTACAATTTTTTAAACAAAAAAAAAGTAAAATCGAGCCCTAGTATTTCAGAAATGGTAAAATAAAAATCCCAAACCTTAAAGAATCTTTTTGTAATTTCCAGTATTCACTAAAATCCAAACGTGTATTCTATCGAAATATCATAAACTATCAAACTTTCAGTTCCGGTTTAGTTACATAAATGTTTAGAAAGTACTTTGGCACCACCTAATTATATGAAATCCAATAAGTTACAAAGTTAACTTCTAGGTAAGCAAATGGTGTGCTTTTCTCAATATTGGATTAACCTTTAATAAGTTTCAGGGTCGTCCTTTCACCTTTATTCTATTAACTAGAAATTTTGTCTTATACTACTACTAGTACTGCAGCAAGAGCTGATTTCCTTTCAAACTTAATATACACGTAACCGTTAATTAGAAGCATATTGGTGGCCATGTTGGTTTCTGATAAACCTCAGGCCAAACGAGAAAGTTGGGGTAAAGATTATTATTAGTTGAACGTAATATTAATAGATGATGTAACACGTTTCTGTTTACGGAAATAATGCTAATGTCGCATTAGGTCTACATTGACTAGATTGAATATTATAACACAAAACTTTTAAAAGCGTAACATATAAAGTTTAGAAATTCTTCTTCTTTTATTTTTACAAATCATAATGCAATAAAAGAACAGAACATAAAGATTGTAGTTTTCCCACTTTTTTACAATAGTTTCAATCACAGCTTCGACCTGCATTTCTCCTAGAAAGACGTTGGTATCTGAAACTATCAATTGAATCATATATTGACCAAGAGGTACGTGTGGTGAAAACTTACTAGTCATTCCATTTTAACGGTAGTCTTAAATTTATTTTAGTACTATTCAAATATATAGAGTTGAAGAAGTATTTGTAACTAGAAAATTAAACTCACCTTTTTGAAAGGACATCGAAATACAAAATTATTACAAAGATATTAGAAAATTACATTATTAGGCCTTGTCTAAAATCTTAACTCTATGTCGGGAAAGACTGCTCATTTGGGTAACTAATGAATTCAAGTCAATCAGGAGTGATCTAGAAAACTTTAAACTTACAAAGGACCTGCACAAAGTAATTTCTTTCAAACTTGTTATTCCTTTCGTTCCCTATAGTCACAATTGTGTAGATCTTACTTTAATATAATATAAAGGTCAAAATTCACTATAGAAACATTGACTCCTGTAACACATGATTGTGTAAAGTGCGTTCAAGGCGCATATCTCATAACCGGCCCTGGTTGGTCAGCCTCGAAAGTAATTAAAATCTGTATTGCATGAAAGATTGTTATAAATAATTAAATATGCAATTTGCATGCTAAAGGAATTTTATTCCGATTATTGCTTGAGGTTATGATTTTAACAAGCAATTTAGAGAAGGTGTTGCTTTTGTGTGTCTTAGGAGTAGACACTTAATGCACAGTTGTCCTTGATAGATTTTGCAAAATTGTAAAGAACTAATTAACCTTTGTAATACCAGGGTATAATGGTATACGAATGACACCATCGAGGGGTCCGTCTGAACCCTGTGAAAAATATGTACTGGAAGTAGGAATCTTCGTGTAATATGAGTTAGATTTATTTATAATGCCAAATGTAATTTTGATATAGAAAATAAACTCACTTTTTTATTATAAGATATTTATTGATATATAATTTTTAGTGACAAAACAAAACACCTTCGTTTTTTGGAACTCTGACCTTCTTCAATCACAGTCACAGGTCTAGCTCTCTACTCCCTGAGCTGAACGCTTGGTACGAATATTTTTATATAGCTTACAATTCTTGTATGCGATCCTGATAAATCTTGGCTTCGTTGGTGTATGTGTGGTAACAACAGCGATTTTCCAAGATGCGAAAAAAATCTTCTGCGTTTATCTGGCTTCGACTTCTCCCAATCAGGAAACTTCTTTAAGCATATACAAAATGCATTGACTCCAGCTAAGTCCAGCATATTTTAAAAAAGAATCATGGGCAAGCAATAGGTCTTTCTCTTCGTAGAATATTCTGTTGCTTCTTTATCAATAGTATCTACTCCACCCTTAGTGGTATTGTAGTGGAGTATTATGTCAGGTTTGTAATTTGATGATTCCGATGAGACCTTATTGTCATGATGTTTTGCAAAATGCAATATGACAGCCTTATTCTTTCCTGGAACATAAGACACTAACGTGTGCTTTTTGTGTAACAGAATAAAAAGGAATACATCTCCCTGTTTCTTTGTGGTAGCAATTTCTGAGAAATATCAACCTTACTTTTCCTCATAATACCACCAAGTGTTACTCCTTTTTGCATTAAAGCCTCAGATAGTGCGACGCTTGTAAAAAAATTGTTAGTTGCTATACCGTGGCCTCTCTGAATGTGACTTGTCCAACCAAGGACAACCCTCTTTCCCTGTTCCTTTTCTGGCTGTTGTCCTTTTTTTCCTAGATAGACCTGTAGATTGTAAATGTATGGTGTTTCGGTATCGGTAAGAGCCCACAACTTCAAACCATACTTGGTAGGTTTACTTTTTATGAAAACCCCGAAGGGGGTTTTTCCCCTAAAGCTGACTAACTGTTCGTCAACGCAAAGATGTGATCCTGGAGACAGAAGTTTTGCATTTATCAACAAAGGTGTTGAAAATATCTCTAAATGCAGCTAGTTTATCTATTTTCTACGTTTCTATCTAGTCTGCTTATCATCAAAACGCAAAAACACTGTTAGTAAGAAAAATCTATTCCTCGACATGGTGGCTGGAAAAATTGATCGACAGTATGTTTTACCTTTAGACCATAGCATTTGCACTACTTTCTTATTCGCTTTCAGGGCTCCCTGGGTAAGTAATAATCCAATATAAGCATGTATTTCTATATAAAAATTGGTTAAAAAGTTCGTGGTATGCAAATATGTATTGGAATTAATCTTCTTGTGTTAATTCTTTTGGAATTACATTTAATTTTTCTTTGAATTGTTGCAAATCGTCTAATTCTATGTTTTCTAAATGTACTTTTGGAAATTTAATTACATTTTTATTTGTTGTTTCTGTGACGTTGAAAAGTGTTTTATTGGGGTGTCGTTCATACTTTGTTTTTCTGCAGGTTATACAGTTATTTATATAATTGGTGACTTCATGATCTAAGTTTTCCCAATAGTAATTTCTTTTGGCCTTCATGATAATTTTTTATCACTTCTAACTTGTCATTTTTATCGGTTACGTGCAAAACTCTTGTGTTGCACTTATACAATTTTATTCTGTTTTGTTGAAAATGAGTTGTCATTATTTCGCAGGCTAATTTGTAAAGATTCTCAACTGGAAATACACAGTAATATGTTTTATTGGGTTCCAGGTATTCTTTGAAAAATTGCAAACGGCTGTGTTTTAAATTTTGATTACAGTATTCTTTTCTTTCTTTTCACTCTTGGGTTTTGTTGATTTTCCATGAATTACAGTGAATATTATTTGATTTCTCTTGGTATCTAAAGCGTCTTCACATATTGGAATGCTCGTGGTGGAATCTTCTTGAGAATGAACGGTTGGTGTTAGATTTTCGTTTTGTTCGTTTGCCACCTTTTCGGATTCTATTAATTCTCAAGATGCTGCTTTAGGTGTTTGTGCACGCATTGTGAGTGGTTGTAAATTTGGTTCTGGGGTTTTTAGTTGTGTTCTTTCTTGATTGATATCGCTTAAAAGTTGATCTAATTCTTCTGAATCGAATTGAACCTGAATTGATTGAGTGTCGAGTGGGTTGATCTTTATTCTGGACAAGGCGTCGGCATTTGTGTTACATTTTCCTTTCCTGTAAATTACATCGTAATCAAATTCTTCTAAACGTAGTCTCCATCTAGCTAATTTTGAATTTGGTTCTTTTAGTGAATCTAACCATTGCATTGTAAGGGTTTATGATCTGTGACTATTTTAAATTTGTTTCCATATAAGTAAGGCCTAAAGTATTTGGATGCCCAAACTATTGCTAATAGTTCTTTCTCAATTGTAGAATATTTTAGTTCAGATTTATTCAGTGTTCGGGACGCCTAACAAATAGGTAGATCCTTTCCAATCGGTCCTTGCGATAATATAGCTACTAAAGCGAAATTGCAGTTGTTAAATTAAATTCGTTACTGAAATCTGGGTATTGAAGTATAGGTTTGTTTGTTAAAATATGTTTAGATTTTTCAAAAGATTTTTTAAATTCTTGTGTATGGATGACTTGAGCTCGTTTCTTTAAACATTTTGTCATAGGTTTTGTTAATTTTGCGAAATCTTTTATACATCTTCGATCGTATCCTAAAAGTCCTAGAAATGATTTAATTTCATTTTGTGTTTTAGGTATCGGGTATTTTTTGTTGCAATGTTGGTACTGCGTTTTTGAGACCAAACGGCATTCGTAAAAATTCATAGTGACCATTTTCTGTATTGAAAGCTGTTTTCGGAATGTCTTTTTCTTACGCTTGTATCTGATGATAGCCAGATGCTAAATCAAAAGTGGTAAAATATTGACTCCTGCCAAGTTTGTCTAATAAATCTGAAATGTTGGGGAGTGGATATTTATGATCTATCGTTTTTGAATTTAATTTTCGGTAATCGATCACTATTCTCCACTTTTGCTTGCCTGATGTGTCAACTTTCGTTGGTACTACCCAAAGTGGTGAGCTCCATGGTGATGTACTTGGTCTTATGATTCCGTCGTTTAACATTTTTTGTATTTGTGTTCTTACTTCTTGTTTATGCACTTGTGGATATCGATAATTCTTTGTATAAATTGGGACGTTATCGGATGTTCTGATTTGGTGCTTTGTTTCACTCGTAAATGTTGAGGAATGTCTTCGCAATAAAATATATCTCGGTATTCTTCGCATAAGTTGCTAATTATAGTTCTTTCTTCTTTGTTTAAATGTTCCAAGTTTTGCAAATTCTGTCTTTGAAGTTTCTTGATGTTGGATGGTTTTGGTGAATTTTCTGAAGGTTCTGATTGGTAATTTAGTTGTTCAGCTGTAGGGTTTTCCTCTACTAATTCAATTTGTACTGGTTTATTTAAAATAAGTGTTACTTCTTCTTCGCTGGTGTTAGGGATGGTAGTAGTTGCATAATAATCCTTTACTGATACATAAGATGCGGGGATTTGGATGTGCTGATTGAATTTCTGATGTTTAATTATTCCCTCTTTTGATTATCTTTTCAGTTCTAGGTTCAACTGTGATGTGATAATTTAGATTTGTGTTTGCGTCTTCAATAGAGTACAGTGGAATTTTGGGCGTCTCTGTTTCTAATAGGTATTCCGTGAAATTTACAGTTGCCTTTAATTTCTTCAACAAATCTGTTCCAATCAATCCGCCAAAATTGAATAAATGAAATTTATGATCTTCGTTGGTTTTAAAAATTGTGCGATGAAATTTGATGGGCGGTTTGAATTTGGAAATGTTCTTCTTCAATTAGTTCTGAGAAATATTTACATGCGGTTTCTGGTTTCACTGAGCTTTTGGAAGCTTCAGTATCAATTAAAAAGTTTCCTTTCATTTGTGGTATATAAATGCAGGGTAAATTCGATGATTTTTGAGTGTTTATTAATATAAGCTGGGGGTCGTCTTCAAGGTGGTCTTTAGATAGTTGAAAACTTTCATTCGCTAAATAGTATGGTTGGGGTTCGTAATTATTGAAAAATTTTGTTGTTCCTCTTCGTATTCCTCAGGTTCTTCAGGTTCTAAATAATCTTGTACATATTCTTGGTTGTCATCGTTTTCGTAATATTTTTCTGCTACTTCCTTAGAGGCTTCCTGGTAATAAAGCTCTTCAGATATGAAATTTCTTGGTTGATTTGACTGCCTGATGTACTGAGTTCTTTGTACATTTGATCTTTGTGGTGGCTGTACTGTTCTTCTTGTATTGCTTGAAGAGGTGTCCATTGGTGTGGGACGTGTTGTGATCTGTTTTGAGATGCAAATGCATTTCTTGTCACTGTATTCGGATGGTTTACTGGTCTTCTGAATGGATTATTTCTATCAGCGGGGAAAGACATCGGTCTAACATTGTTTGAAAAATGGTGTCGAAATATTGGAAAGTTTGTTCTCTGGTAATTGGTGTTGGGTTGAGGCGAGAAATTTCTTGGGATGTTGCTGTTCATTCTTAAACCAGGTAGTTTCTTTTGTGGATGATTGTTAGATTTTCTTTGAAATTCAGAATTATGTCTTCTACTGTAAAGAACGTTTTCTTCCTCAATGACATACTTTATAGCATCTTCTAGGATTTCAGGACGCATACTTCTTAAAAAGCTGCCTAAGGGTTTTTAATCCACTTAAATAAGCTTTTCAAGTTAGTTCGTCGTATTGGGTTTTCTTAACTCTTCTCGTAGCTTCATTCTGTTCGTTTAATTGAATGTTTGAATATAATAATCTTCGAATTTGTTGGCAAATTTCAAAAAATTCTTGAGCTGTTTCATTTCTTTGTTTTAATAACATCAAATCTCTTAATAAGGATCTCTGGCCTGCAAAAATCTCTGTCCAAGCTGTTTTAATTCGTTCCAAATTGTAATTTCTCTACCACTAGTGACTAATAATGTTCTTCCGATTAATTTTGTTCTTAATGCTAATAAAATGAAATTATTGACAAATAGATTTGCGTTATTTGCCAGAAATTGACTTGTTATAACTTCTGCTGAGCGTATATATTCTGATAATTTAATATTTTTCAATATTCGACGTGGAAGGCCTGCTGTTGTTGTTGTGCCATTTCTCTAATATTATCGTTTCCTAAATTTAAATTTTTTAATAAATTTGCTAAATTTTCTTCTTGCATATGATTTTTCTTTTGATGTAATTTATTTTGATTTGTTTGGTTATTTTAGTTTGTTACAGTCGGGAAGTAATGATTTTTTAAAAAATATTTAAAGGGTTCCTTTAAATTCGTTGCAGCATACCATCATACTAAACAGTTATTGCGTACTTCAACCATCTTAGCATAAATAATACACCGCTTTAATTGAGGCTAATACTAAGCTAATTTTATTTTGTTTTTAAATATTTGTTTTTTGCTTTAAACTTTATTTTCCTAACTTACAAACTATCATGCAAGTTTTTTTTTGCTGTAACTAAATGTTTAATATTTTCTTACATTAACAAAATTGTTGTCTTCATTGTTTTTGTTTTGTTTTTCTTCCGTTTTTTCTTTTTTTCTTCTCCTTTCTTTTCGTCGGGGTGTCGAGTTGCTGGACGATGCTTGTTTCGGTGCGAACTGCGACTGTGAACTTTTGGCGATGCTTGTCCTAAGGTTTCACTGTGTTTTTCGGTGGTCTGATGTACGCTTAACCATTGAAATGCACGAATTCCCGATTTTTGGACAAAACGGCGTCCATCCACAAGACTGCGCCAATTTTGTTTCAATTCGTAATAAATTAAAAAAAAAATTATTTATCCAAAATAGTACAAAAGGGAGTTTATAAGTAGGTTGTACAACGTTTTGTAACTTATTATAAACTGACATAATAATACATTCAACTTGCCAAGTAAATTATTCTTACTTAACACTTTTCGTTATCTGTAATAAAATCCAAGTATTGTTTTTCCTACATCATCACGCACTTTTCCCAATTTTATTTTAAACTCTTGTACAATCTGAATTGCTTCTGTTAGCTCGCTTTCTTGTGTTTCAAGTTTAGTGATAGTTTGATGATTCTTTAAAAAATATTTAAAGGATTCCTTCAAATTCGTTGCAGCATACCATCATACTAAACAGTTATTGCGTACTT
>VTPC01000477.1:0-10515 GCA_011009095.1 Ignelater luminosus | reverse complement strand
AGATGGTATTCAATACATAACGGTAAATAATGATATTTCAAGAAATCTTTGAAAATATTGTCACGAAATTTACATCATGTATGTTACAAAATCGTGCCCATTCTTCACATCTAAAATATTTATTTTATAATAGCATTTTCAGAGTTAATCGGAAGTAACAAAACTTTTATTCCTTACCTTTGTTTATCACTGGGAAATTTAAAAAAATGCACGTTGAAAGTTTCATTATTGGCTTTACACCCCTTCACCACACAAATACTTTTAGAAGGCATGATTATTAAAAATAAAAGTAAAGGTAGTATAAGTGTACGGCACTGATCTAACCTCGATCGACCGCTGGCTCGGCGTTTGACCGTGGTGACATCTATTATAGAAATGCGAACTGCCCTCCAACCTTCACAAGCTAGTTTCCCGCGTTTTTAAGAGTTATTCTACTTACCCATCTATATACTATGAGAAAATGTTGTTCTTACGCCTTGGGAATATTTCAAGAGGTTCCTGGACTATGACTTTTTCACAATGTGAGCGGAATTTACTGCTTGTTACTACTTCCAACAAAATGGAAAACCTATATAGTTCCAGAAGATATTAATAAATGTTTTGGCATGTATGCTCAATGAGATGCTCGTCATTTCCAAGATTTTATATGTATTGGAAATCAAAGTATAAATTTAAACTTATTTCAGACGTTATGCCTAAGAACCGATTTTAAATGTTACGTGTTAATCTTTCTGTAAAAAAATGAAAATAAAAAGGATAATAAACTGTGGACATTGCAGCCCATGATAGAGTTGATTAGAAATCGTTGCAAGCAGTCCGACGCACACTGGTCGGAAATGACGAAAAACCGGTCAAAACTAATTAACTCTCAGAATTGCTTAACAGTGATGTAGAAAATGAAGATTATTTTGTTTATTTATTTGTTTTATCGACGAAATTTAAAAAGATTCTTATCTGAGTTCGTACATTCCGTCTGTCTGTTGGTCTGTTGTCATGTTACCGTAACTTTACAGGACATGTTATATATGAAATCAACTTAGAATTTTCTCTTAATTACAGATACACAATCGGTATTTCAATATCTTGAATAGTTTTCGAGATAATCGAGATCGAAGATGGTGATTTTCGGCATAGTCTGTCTGTTAGTCTGTTGTCATGTTACCGTAACTTTACAGGACATGTTATATATGAAATCAACTTAGAATTTTCTCCTGATTACAAATACATAATCGGTATTTCGATATCTCGAATACTTTTTGAGATAATTGAGATCGAATTTCTTTCCTTATTTATTTGTCTTCCTGCTATTTATTGTGTATTTTTAAGACGAATATTATGTCGTTTTTCTGAACTATTACACTGCACAAAGTATAAAATAATAATATTTATACTGACACCATTTTGTTTTTTAATAAAAAAGTGACTGAGTTTCAAATTTACTAAAAAGAATCGTTCGCGAATGCAGTTCAAACATGGCAATCTGATTTTCGAGTGAATTTGTAACTTAGTCGTTTTCAACGAACTACCAAGGAGTCTTTACTGAATTTGCGAAGTCTATCTGTCTGTTTGTCTGCCCGTCCATCCGCATTTTTTTAAATTTTGAAATCTTGACTCCAGATTTGTATTCTACATCAAAAACTAAAAACAATGTGCCGTCTTCGTTTTTTTTGGCTGCCGAAACGAGAAATTTTCAAAAATTCTTTTTTTTTACTTTAGAATCGTATTTTACATCAAGAAATAAGAGAAACGTATACTTTCATCTTTTTGATATCACCTCGGGAACATGGTCAAAATAGCCGCCAAAATTTGAAAAAAAAAGTAACAAAACGGAATTCGTTGTGGTTATGCTTTGCATTCCCAGATGTTTTATTCTAAAATTAGCTCACCGATACCAAAGTATCTGTCTTCAATTTTGACTAATAAAGTCTATTTTTGAACATTTGGTCAGTGGCGTACCTATGGGGAGGCGGGAGCCGGGCGGGGGCGGTCCACCCCGGGCCTCATTTAGCACTTACAAATACCTATTGTTGTTTATACTTTTACTATTTTCTCGAAAAAAAAAAACGAATGCGCTCCACATTAACTACACGTTTAAGACTCGAAATGCATAATAAATTGAATATATACAGAATATTTGAACAACAGATAAATTTAAATGTATTTCTGCTTGTTTCTTTATCGATTAGTAAAAGACCCGCAAATTTCCGCAGCTGATTTTTACTTCCTTAAAAAATATAAACTTTTTCTCATATTACAACATAAATTCACGTGGGACCACAGAGGATATCATTTTCAAATTTCAAGATGAATAAAGAAAACTCGAACATTGTTCAGTTAACTATGAACATTAAATTTTTTACTGAAATCATACTAAAAAACTGCAGTAACTGTGATATTGCATCGTGCTTGAAAGACTATTTCGTAAGTACAGTAGACAATTTTTACTCTTTTTTAATTTAGCGAGATACACACCTTTAAAGCAATGGTTAAAATTTGGCTTAGTATGTATGCTGTAAGAGCATTATCTTTCAAGTATTATTTTTAACACAATGTATTGTAATATGCATAAATTAATTACGAATACTAATTTTTAAATGTTTAGTTGTAAATATAAATATATTTAAATTTCATTCTGCGTAGATTCATTTTTTAGAGTTTTGGCCGCATTTTACTGGTTTCCGACCACAGTGCGACGGCTCATTTTCAATTAATGAACAAATGACTCCGTTTTCAGGAAGATGCCTACTTTATCAATATATAAAAAAATAAACCACGACCTGTAGGATTTAAAAATCTACCAAAGTTTATTATACCACTAAAAAACAGCGAGATAGGCTTAGGAACATCTGTCGTGTTGAAATAGATAACCTGATTTCATTTGATCTGTATGGAGCAAAAACTGTTATGTTCAATAGAATCAAGGGTTATACTTTCAAAAAAGATTAAAGAATAAAAAAGGGACAATCTAAGAAGCTGTTAGAAATGATGGAAAAGTATGCATGCTAAAATGGGAAAACGACAAATCCATTGTGATGGTAAACATATTGAAGTCTCCTCTCCTAATTTAGTAAACATGTGAAATAAGAAAATGGGAGGGGTGAATATCTGTAATCAGATGGTAGAATGCTACAGCTCTTTATTCAAAACATGTAGCTGGACACTGAACGTATTCCGCACCTATTTGATATAGCCATAGTTAATTCTTAAGTAGAATATAGAAGAGATTGTGAAAAGAAGGTTAAATTAAAGAATGAAGGGTGAATATTTGGTATTGAGAACATTGGGAAAAGAGACGCACAGCAGAAAAAAGAGACAAAGAAGAAGAAAAATTTGTCAAATAAATACTATGCCTTGCGATGATAAAAGATATGATGAGTTTGATCATTGGCCAATTAACGAACGTTTAAAAAACTGTAATAGCCGCTTAAAAGTCAAATGGTATAAGTGTAACGTTTTTCTGTTTTAACAAAAATAACATTTTGAGACTTTCCAGTGCAAATAAATTATTTTGTTTTCTTGCGTGGTATGCAAACTTGTTAACATTAGTCGACGGTTTCTCGAAATTTTGCTCTTTGATAGTGACTATTTGCAAGTGAAACTATTCAGAAAAATTAAGTTAAGGAGTTAAAAGTCAATTAAATATAAATAAACGTGAAATAAACGCAAAATATATAAATCAATACAACGATATAAAATTAAAATCTTAGATTTGAGTGTAGTACGATGGCCAAGCTATGGAGAAATGAAACTTTCAAAGGAAAATTTATTGTTTACTTAGGCATCCAAGACAAAGAGGCAAAACCCAAGTTTAGTGCAGCACTAATGCTAGATAAGGAAGCAAAAATGGCACTTTTAGAATAAACTCCTGTTCCAGACAATCATTACCGCAAGGTTTAAGGCAAAATTTTTCGATATCTGTGTGATAAATGTCAATGCACCAACTAATACAGATGGCATAGAGAAAAAAGGTATCTTTCACGAGCAGCTGCAAAATGTTTATGGCGAATTACAAAAAAAGTACAAGAAAAGTATAAAAATACTTATAGGAGATATGAATGCCAAAATAGGAAATAATAATAGAAGCAGAGAAGATATAACGGATAAAAAAGTTTTTGATGAAGTGAACGAAAATGGGAATACAGTAAAACTCGCTTATTGGAATAGAGTTTGGACAAAGGGGAATTATTCCAATAACCGGTATATTCCATTAACCGACTTTAGGATTGTCAGAATTCTGCAAGACAAATTGAGGTTATTGCACATCGCTTGAGATTTATACTATAAAACTTTTAGCGTTATTTACCACGGGTTTAAATAAAATAAAAGTAAGGATCTGTATTAATTATTTATTGAAACAATTATTAAATCTAATTTAATTACAATGTCCATAAATTAAATTAAAATTTTGTTTTTACAAAAAAAGGAAAATTTTTATTTATGGTACCTACATAGAAACAAATGTAAATAAGAGAAAGTAAAAAAAAAGAACCGGCAAAATCTTGAAATGCTAAACAACATGCTTTAAAGAAGATTAAAAGCCTTAGAAAAGGCTTAAACACTAATAAGTAAATTTTACAATGGTACAAGAAAGAAACATTCACCCTCAGATGTATTATTAGAGACTAATAGATTTATGACGTCATAAACCATAATTTGTCGACATTGTATTTTTCTTTCCAATTTTTTTTTTCTAGATTATTCCATTATCCGATACATTTTTGTTAACTCTGATGCTGAAATTATTACATTATCCGATATTATTCTATTATGCGATATTCTTTTAACCGATAAAGTTTGTTAAGGATTAAATGACACTGATTTGGGACATTGAATTTTTATTCCTCAAAGCGGGATATTCTTATATTCTTCTATTAAGCGGGTTTTACTGTAGTACAATTGGCATAAAAAATTTTAAGTTGTAAATATTTTAAAATGTTGAAGGGCTTTAAACAGCGCGAGTGTTATAAATCTTCTTAATGGATGCATACAATCCTGTTGTCGGGTGAAGTATGAGTAAGCTGCAAATGAAGCAATGGAAATGAGTGAATAAACGGGTTGTTGACGTTTAGACCAGTTTAGACCATCTGGAGTGGGGGGATACTTGCTACCGCAAATAATAAATTATTTGGAATAGACGTGTTTAGTGATGACGTCACGAGACACAAAAATTCAAATGTTTATTCCAAACAAAACTAATCTCTAGCAACGCTAGTTACGAGCAGCCCACGTTGTGTATGTTAGCCAATAACTACGTTAGTTACATCCTAACAACCAAATTTGTTTAGAATCAATCAGGCCGCGTGACATCACACTAAACACGTCTATGGACTTAATGTACGGCACGCGTCCTCAATGGATTAATTCGCTATTTTCTATATGACTACCTTCGCCTTATAAGACTGGTTCTCGTATCAAACTCATTGTAGTTATAAACTTGCTCTGTGTGATTTTCCATGCTGTATTGTAGCTTGTTCTTCTTCATCTATTTCTGGTAAACTTTCCAAACCATTCCCCATTTTTTCTCCATCTTCTATGCAGAAATACCAGCCGAAAAGATCATCTGCGAACGCCTGTTTGTAACATCGTCAGATATGGAGATTTCTTGTCAGTTCTGGTAGCGGTGATTGCAGCCGATACTAACTTTTTTTTCTCCCATCTTTACAAAATTCAGCGCCATCTGTAGGTGATTGATAGTGCTGCGGCGTTGTCAAGATGTACATTTTTCCAACGATTGACTAAGTTAGCGAGTTTAGAGCAAAAGTAACTGAAACACAATCTTGCTAAAACAGGAATGTAAAGATTTACATAAATACGGCATTAGTTTGTAGCAATGTCTAACTGATAATAATTAAAGGGAGGAGGATTATCCACGTCGAAAAAAGTTTGAGAATCTCTGATTTAGAGTTTTATTATTCTTAATATATGTGCAAAAGATGGTAACCATCTTGTTTATTTATTGTATTAACATATTACCACAATATTTCCAACAATAAAAAGAAATAACGCTTGAACACTTTTTTTTCAAAAATAATTGATTTAAATTTCTCAATAGAAAAAATAGTATACTCAAAGCAATTTTTTTAATCTACTATTTTAAAATCAAAAAGAAATTTTTAAATATGTTTGAACTCAGAATAAGAATTTTTTGATGGATAACTAAAAGTGACCTTCATAAACTCATCACAACAGAATGTCACTAAACAGCTTCACATAAACTTTACCACCATTAAGTTTAATAAAACTATTGCATTTTTCTCGTGGGATGCACTGTTTTCAAATAAAACTCCTTTTTTCAAATCTTATTAGTAAAACTTTTCACGAAACCAATTTTTAATGTAAATATATGTTGAGCTTTAAATACACTTGATCGATTTGATTTATCTGATAAGCGCAATCTGAAAGGATTATTTACAACCTTTAATGTTTTCTAACATACGAACTAATAATTGATATCAGATGGTGTCTTGTGATTGCTAATGATAAAATTTCTCAAGGCCTCTTAATTTGTTTATGATTCGTACATCAGAAAAAAAACCACAAACATGTTTTTTGTTATTGTTAGTAATTACTGGTATACTTTCGATGACGACAGCATAATTACTTCCTTTTCAGCCAGAGCAAATAAATTGGATGGCATGTTCTATTGATCACAGATTTTTCTCCTTTAACATGTACGGGTTGTTTGTGTAACTGTTGTTTCAATATTTACATTTGGATATTTCTTGTTTTGTAATTAATTATGGGAGTGCTTTTGTTCCTATTTGCTATATTATGCGTCTTTTACAATATAACTCAATATGTGGCAGTAAGTAAAAATAATAATTTACCATATTTTTTGAATTTATTCATATTGTTTTGTATTTTAGTTTTTTCAAGACGATTATACAATGAAACTGGAAATACTAAAACTAGAAGATTACAATCGCAGTTATCTAAGGCAACCCAAGGCCGACCTAGTTTGGTTTAATAGAACAACTAGGACTATGAACATCAGCACTTATCTCTTAAAAGAACTTAATGCTGGATTTCGGGTGGGTATTAAAAATACGTTTTGTCCAAACATCAATATTACATTTCAAGATCTTTTAGTGTTCTTTCCAGTCTTACAAGTTTATGAGTAATGAATACAGGCTTTTTCCGATCACCATAAATATGTCTCTTTGTTCTGAAATGTCAAATGACCGGTTTGGTATTTTCCAATCGCTAATGAAATCGGCAAATTTCAAGTTTGCCTGTCCATTACGCAAGGTAAGTGTGATCAGTGTGGTTTACAAGTTACTTTACGTTTGCGTACAAATTTTAGTTTTTTTAATTTAGAGATTTTATGCGGTTACCCATGGAACATTGAATATTTCAAAATTTCCACCACATATACCTGCAGGCAGATACAGGAACCGGATCAAGTTTTTTGACCATTCCAATTTTGTAGCAGAGATCTTTATAGATGCGGAGACTGTGGAAGTCATTAAAAAATGGGAATATTGATGAAATAAATTAAAAAGCAGGTTGGAATTTATTATATTAATCTGTAAAACAAATTGTATGTACTTCTAACAACCTTCTTGAAAAAATAAACTGAATTAAATACACTCGTTATATAACTGAAGAGACAATATAATCTTTGAAATATCTTCTTCTGCTCTCCACAAAAGTCTCAACATCCAAGTAAATTAAGTTTAAAGGAAGAAATTACAATTATCCAAGTCTTATGCAACACTGATTGACTAATCGATTAGAATGCACATGAAAATTCTAAGTCGTTATCAAGTGTCCTTTAACGTACAATAATACAGTTCCTGCTGCACGCGAGAACAAACAGCATTCACTCGTGTTAACGAGTAATTCTATAAAACTTAAATAAAAATTTTCGGTCGTTGCAAACGGAGTTAACATAGAAATTTTTGTAGAAATTTTGTCAACAAAACTTTTATAGAATATGTTCTAAAAATTAGTAAATTTCTTGCAGAAAATGCGCAGTAAACGTGAGCGCGCCTATGCGCAAACCGCATCTAGGTATTTTCTAAAATTAAGTGAATAATGTGATGGTGCACCATCCTGTTGATACCAGACAATAAAACATTAAAATTTCAAGTTTAATTATTTAATTATTAAATCCTCCATATCTCTAAAACTACTAATTTTAAATACCACATGTGGGGTACTGCTGAACACAGAAAAAAATTACTTTTTATTTTTTGCTAAAAAATAAGGGAGTGCCATTTAAAGAAAAGGTCGATGACGTCATAGGTCTCAGAGTAGTAAACTAAAAAATTAAAATTTACGTTCATAAAATCCGTAGGAAAAAATTAAATTGATCTGTTCAAGCTTTTCTTCCAAACAGTGATAATAAAAAAATATTAATTTTATTCCTTACTTTATTTACACACTGCACAATTGGACATGTTTGTCACCAATAAAGAACTCGAGTAACTAACGTTCTGTATTGGTTAACTTCTTCTTCTTCTCGTGCTTCCTTTTGCCCTATCAAGGCATTGGAATTCTGTTGTTTAGTTTACTAATCATTTCCTCCAGTTTTTCCGGCCACTTTCAATGTTTTTCTCTTTATTTTTCCTGCCTCTGCCACCTGTTGTATCCATATTTTTCTCGGTCTACCTTTTGTTTTCCTTTTCAACTTTAGCTTCCAGTACTTTTTTCATTAATTTGTCTTCGTTCATCTCTATCGTATGATCATACCAATTTAGCCTTATTTTTGTTACTTTATGCGTTATTGCTTTTTCGCTTAGTAGGTGTCTGATATCGTCGTTCGTTGTTCTGTTTAGGTATATCTTTCCTGCTGTTTTCTTTAGCTGTTTTATCTCTGCTGCTGTTATTGAGTTCTGGTGTTTACTAGTAGGATTTACATCCATATAACAGTGTCGGAATACCTATTTTGTTGAATACCAGAAGTTTCATTCTAGTGGCTTTTCTACGTATGTTAGCTATCCACCGATCTATTTTTCTATCATCTGAGAAAACGACTCCTAGGTTTTTGTATGCTGCGACTTTTTCAATCGGTTGATCCTTGCAAGTTAGTTTTTTTTCAGTTGTTCCACTGCTTTCTAATTAATAATCATTTGCATTTGCATTTTGTATATTCCTTTTACCCACAAGTCCGTCAAAGCTTGCATCTTTTTTTTGAATCTGCTATTAAAATGATGTCGTCTGCATAAAGCTAGGCATTTATAACTCACAGTCATTTTGTAACTCTTTTGTTCTTTTTCTTGCGTTTTTCATTATAATGTTCATTATCAGAATGGGCTGAGGTTATCCCCTTGTTTGATTCCTCTTCTCATCTTGAATGAGTCTGATTTTCTCCCTCTTATTACAACTCTGCCGTATACACTCCTAACTATCCTAATCATCTTTTTTGGCAATTCTATTTCTCTCATTACTCTCCAAATCTTAGTTATCTGTACTGTATCGAAGGCTGTTTTCAGGTCTATAAATGTGACAAACAATTCTTCTCCTGCTTTATTTTTCTTTTCGATTAAGTTTCTTAGTATGAATATGTTATCAGATGTTTGCCTTCCTTCTCTGTACGCCGCTTGTTCTTCCATCAATATATTCTCTACAAGTTTTTAGAGTTTTCCTTCTGCTATTCCTGTATATAATTTAAAAGCTGTTGTGGCAAGGCAGATTGCTCTGTAATTTTCACAATCCGTTTCGTCCCAGTTTTTGTGCATGGGAACTATCGGGTATTCTTTCCAGTCTTTAGGAATTTCGTTTCTTTTCCATGCCCCTTTTAGTATTTCCATCAACCACCCCTTTTTTTCCTTTTCTATCCCTTTGATGATTTCTGGATCTATTATATCCGCACCACTCGCTTTTCCTGTTTTGATCTTTCTTATTTCTTCCACTTTTTCTTCAGTTATTCCTTTTATCTCCTCATCTTCGTTTATTCTTTCAGGTAGCTGTGTTTCGTCATCTTCAGCTTTTGTGAACTTTTCAGTAAAGTTCTCCTTCTACACGTCCAATATTTCTTCAGTTGTTATTTTTAATTGGTTTGTTTTGTCTCTCACTTCTTATTTCTTTTCTTTTCTTTATTTTAATCCTCTTACTTCATTCCAGAAACATCGGTTGTTCAATTCATAGGCCTGATTTACTTCTTCTCCAAATTGTTCCCAGCCCCGTTTTTTTGCATATCTGACATGAGCTTTTACACTATCTCTTAGTCTCGTGTACTTTTTTCTATTTGCAGCTGTTCTAGTTTTGCTAAACCTCTTCCACCCTTCTTTCTTCATCTTTATTTCGCTTTGTAGTTCTTTGTTCCACCATGTTGTTTTTTTTGGGTAATTCTTACTTTTACAACTCCAGATATCTCCTCTCTTTTACTGAGTACTACCATCTTAAAAAGTCTCCATCTCTTCTCAAGGCTCCAGTCTTTTCCCATATCATTTAAATTTTCTAAATAATAGTCCGTTTCTCCCTGATAGTCTTTTCTATATTTTGGTTTTATTAGTTTTTGTATTCTGATTTTATTATGCTCATATTTCTCATCGTATTCTCCAAACTCTA
>VTPC01000476.1:148181-158937 GCA_011009095.1 Ignelater luminosus | reverse complement strand
AACGAAAAAATCATTAAATTTGGCAGTTGTGTGATAGTGGCTGTCGGCAAAATTGATGATAATTTGCAGTAGTGCAATTATCGCTGTAATACACCCACGATTGGTTAAAATTCAAAAATTCAAGCCTTTTTATTGGTGGAGATCTTCAGAGGGAAATATTATGCATTCCCAGTTTTTTTTGCATGAGGGTTGGCCATGAAGATTCATCCAATTTAGCAGTGTGAACATTAGTTTTTCAGTTTAAACTAGTCTTACATGCCTGGTTAGGCTTTTTAAACGACTTTAGGTTAGATTTTTTGACAGAACATCCACAAACGCAATGTTGTCAGTTTTATATAAAATAGAAATTTTTACGTCTTCAGTTTAGTAAGTTATAGGCCCGTCTTTTATATGCCTTTCTATTGTTCTAATATTTCTATTTCAAATAGGCAATATATTTGTTAACAAGGTTCTAAACGAAATAACAATTAAATATCTATTATGTACAACCTAACAAAAGAAATTCATAGCCAACTCTCCTGCAAAACACTATGAACACATAAGCGTCTTATACACAAATCCATAGAAAATTTAATTTACTTTCCAAATTATTATTAAAATGATCAATGGAGGAGAACGTAGACCGATTTTAAGTAGTCAGGTTACATTTTTTTTTAATAAGTAATTTTCGGGCGACATTTTGAATGCCTTCTCTCTCTCGGAAAGTTGGGGAACTTTCTGGAAATAGATACTTGTATCTCCTATACATACAACATTTCCAAAAATTAGCTTGTAATGAATTTGTTTCAGATTCAGGGGTAAATTGACTAGGATATATACAAATAGGCGTAAGTTGTGTAAATAGTAAATATCATTATCTCCTGCTAATGAGATCACAACACGATTGAAACTCATATTTATTTGTCTTAGAAAGATAATATCGATGAAATATTGCCAATAACTGTTGCTGTAAAATTTCAAATAATTTCTAGATTTTTGTGGTCTATACTTTTATCAGTAGCGGATACAAATGGCGAGGAGGGTATATATAGTAAAAAGCACTACTGATTAAGTAGTAATCTTGGAATTCCTTTATCTCTTTATATCTTGTAATACCGTAAAATGGGGTGTAGTTGACCGATTTTTAAGTTTAACTGAAAAACTTCTAGACAACACCCCGTATGGGGTGAACTTGACCACATATGTGCTTTGCTTTATAAATATGATTTGCAGCTAGCTGGGGTGAAGACAAGCAAAATAGAATGGTTTTAATTCATTATTAACATTTTAATGAATTTTGTTTTTCATAGAATTTTTCAAAAGTAAGAAGATTTACAGAACAAACTTAAATTAACCCCACAAAGCACATTTCTTCTTAACATAAAACCGCTTATGTAAAATTAGATGTAGACCGGCCGTTTTTTACATTGTTTATAAAAATGGTATTTTCATCTTCAACATTGGGCCATGTAAATTTCCCAGATTTAGACTGTTTTAGGAACTTAATATTGACTTCTTTGTCGCTTATTGCTATAACCTTTCCAACATAATGTTTAATGTTTTTTTTAGTTTGATATTACATAACATAACCCAAGAATTTGTTTCTAAATTATTTGAGTGAAGGGGTTATTCTTCATGAGAAATATTAGATCCAATTTCCATACTAGTATTTTACTCTCCCTGATCACTTTCTTCGCTTACATTAGTCTCTGTCTCCGAACTTTTTTCGCTTTCTTCTAAAATTCTTCTTTTTCGTGTTTGTGGTTTGCTTGTTGATGGCACGTTGTCGTCATCATTACTTTTTTCTAAACTGTCTTCAAATGCAGCTGATCTTCCGGGTATAACATTTAACTTTCTTCTTTTTGTTGTAGCGTCGCGTTTTTTCGTGACAACAAAAGCTATCCAAAACAATTTTCAATTGTTTTTCCGCCTATTTAAAAAAATGAGGTTGATGATGGTTACTCGAAACCGAAACGTTGTACAGGAATTCTGTTAGCGTATTTTAGTAGAGAACAAAAAGTGGCAATGGAAAAGTGATTTTAGTTTTCCAATATCTCTTCAAATAAAGGAAAGAAAAAATAATAACGAAAATCGAGAAATCTACTTTTTTTAAATATCTCTGAAACTATCCAAGATATCTAGATTTTGCAAACTCAAACAAAAAGGTCCTATAAATAGCCAAATTTCATCCCATTTAACAGATGCTGTATCTCTTACCGTTTCCAAGATCCCCATGCTGTGCATCCTTATCTTGGACACACTGTATATTTCTTTGGTTTTCCATGGCAGGTTTTTCAATAATGATGTTTTTCGCAGTAGTTGCAAACATTTCAGATAGGCATCGTGTGCCATTAGCGATCAACTTTGCCAATGTCGCTATTTTATTGTCTTACATAAGAAAATCACTGAGAAGATTAAAACTAGTTCGTCTTTAAAACAGCGAAAATAAGTCTACAGATAAACTCTGTTATGATATGGTAAGGTGAAAACTGAAATTAGTGCACGTACTGGCTACACCATTAGCGGCTCTTTTCGCTGCAATAATTCATAAGAGAACTACTAAGGATGTTAGTGTAGTACAGGAGCCTTACCATCATAATTTAAATAGTTTTAAATAAATGGATTTTTTTATTTACAAAATTTACATAACCACCATTATTTAAAATCTAATTAATTCCAACAAACCATTATTGAAAGTAAAAAATCAGTCTATTTGTATGGAAGCACAGCAAGTTAAAAGTTCATTAGTTTCATTAACTTGATTAACTAAACGTAAAACGAATTCTAACGATAAAAGGGATGGGTGTATCCAATTTCTGTCTACCTTCATGAATTTTAAAACTTGTGGGTGGTCCTAGTCACACATATAATAATCGGATAGACAAATATGGTAGCACAAAGATTGAAATCGTTTTTTTATTGGATATTCGATTATTGAATCTAGCAAATATTGAACAACGATCATTTTATTTATTTATTTATTTTTCTAATACATGTAGGACTATACGAAATAACGATAATAGTAAAAACCCACGTCTTTATGTTGATTGTCATTTTGTACATAATGAACTTCATTTATAAAATATTTTTAACACGCCGATTTTTGTAGATACTTGCAAGTTAATTTTCAATTATATTTTTGTTACATCAAAACTTACAAAGAACAAAGTGGGTGTTTCCTTAAGTAACAAAGATATATTTGAAGTATTAACAATATACATTAGAGGTGTAAATAAGAATAACATTAAATTATGATGTTTATTAATCAAGCAAAACCAGTAGATTTGTGGGTGGATGCAGCTGTTGGTAAGTTATGTTACTGCCTTTTCTTCATTTACCAAATTGTAATTCTTAAGTAATCTAATTTATATTTCAAGAAGTAACTGTAAATGTCATACATTCTTTCATATTTCATTTGTTTATCTGAAAAAGAGCATTTTATTGCATATACATATTTATAAAAGATTGTGTTTAAAATAGCAAGAGCAAATTATGTTTATGTTAAACTTGAAACATCTGTCTGTAAATATATATGAAGGCGGAAATATTAGATGATAAAAAATAAAGTTGTAATAATCTGCAGTAGTTTCTCTAGATTTATTTTCACATAAAAAAATTACAGTAAGTTAAAGAAAAACATTAGTTTTTATGAGTTTAAGAAATATTTACTAACAATACAGATTTGTACCTTGCCTGTGCAACAAATAATAATAATAATAAACATTTTATTAGAGATAAATTTTGACCGAGAGTACCAAACTTACATCAGTTACATGTAATTGACCATGATCAACAATATGAAGATTTTCGTCTGACTATTTAAAAGCTGAATTAGAAGTGATTACATTAAAAATAAAGTTAAATAGTGCTATAGCATTGTACTGCCTGTCATTTAATTTTTGCAATCGAACTTAAACCGAGAAATAGTTATCCATTGTGTAATATAGAAAATTATAGAATACAAATATAAGAAATTGTTTAGATATAAAATCTACAATGTAATTTGTTAAAAATGAAATGATATGTTTTAAAGAACACTCTGTATAGTTAGTTGCCAATAATCTTAAAATACGCAGATGGTCAATTAGTACAACTTTCTCATTTTGTGATGTCTTTATGAATAATTGTGATATGTTACTGGGCGCGGAGAAAAAGACCTAGTTTGTTCATAAGAATCATCAAAACATGAAAACTGATTTTTGATACAAAACTTCTATCCTGTGCACGCGGTTAGAACGTTACATGTTCAAATTCTGATATTCTTACTCAAATCCTTATAACTTTATTAGACAACTAGAAATAGCCACAATTCTTATTTCAGGTCATGTCTAGAAAGGTAAGATTCAGAGTTAAACATTGTAATGTGAACCAAGGGATATTACATATATATTCAGCTCACTAAAAGCTAAGTGAACTTCAGGTATTACATTTTTTTTGATGAACTGCAATCATACAAATGAATGAATGAAGCAATTTGCCATAGACACCGCGGTGACTAGACCAATACTACGTAAAGTCCTGTTTACTACATGAAGGTACCTTAAGAAACTCTGTTGTAGGCGCCGACCCTGTGCCTTTGAGTCTCATAAAACCGTTGCTAGAACACCCGTCCACGATTTAAGAAAAGATAGTAATCTCAGAACAGCAAGTGCAATCATCCTACAAGTACGGGGTGTTAAACCTGAAACTTTAGCTAATAAAAGAACAATAACTCTAAGAAAAGCAGCTTCAGGCGGCACTGTCTAAACTTTGCAAAAGTTCATATATTGCACATTTGTTTCTCTTTGAGTAGTCACTAGTTTAGTCTCAAGCTTAAGTATAGAGAATAAATAATAATCTCAGAATGACAAATACGATTACCTCGGAAAATCAGTGCATCTGGACGTCGGCGTCGACACTAATGATATCTTTGAAGAGTGCAAAACAATTTATCAAAGTTAACATAAGGGATCGGCGTAGTACGAAACATGTCACGCATGCCTCAAAGTCTCTATAGAACATCTGTCCAAGTTTAAGAAAAAATAAATAGCCAACTTAGAACAACAAATGCAACCACACCAAGAGTACGATGCTTGACTTGTAGCTACTAAATATGGCATATCAAGAGTATGAAGCACAGACGTCGATTATATAAATTAGTGTAACTAGCTAATAGAAAAACAGAGTACTAGAATTAAGAAAAGCTGCTGCAGAGAGAATCAAAGCCGTTTTTCTTTGATAAGCAGCTGCTTTAGTCTCAAGCTGAAGTAGGAAGTATTAATAATGTTCTCAGGCTAACAAATGTTACTAAGTCAAGAAACACGATGTGTGAGGACGTTGATAATAAATAATAATCTTTTTAAAGAATGCAAAGCAAGATCGTTAATCATCCGTTTATCAACAACGTATCGCCTCAAACGGTATTCCTTAAAGTTTCATAAAATTCTATTGATAGCAAATCAGTTCATGGTTTAAGAAAAGCGAAAAAACAACTTTAGAACAACAAATACAGCCACTACAGAAATACAATGCGTAATTTGTGGCTATTAAGTATGGTCTTTCCAAAGCATGAAGAAAAAACGTTGATTATAAGTTCTGAAAAAGCCACATGCACATTTGTTTTCCTTTTATCATCTGCCGGCTTAGTCTCAAGGAGAAGAGAGAACAAATAATGATCTCGGAATAACAAATGCTACTACCTCGGAAAATATGATATCTCCGGACGCACTAATAATCTCTCCGAGAAATGCCCAACACGATCGTTTAATCATGTGCTTACTTAGTTTAACACAGAAGAATATGACAGTGGCACGACATGCAGCGCAAGGGAGTACAAATAGGCGCTGTGTCACCATGACTGATAAGGTACCTGATCGGCTTTAGAAATTCTGCTACAGTCGCCAAATACCCTAGTGCCGGTCCACGAATCATATTTAAAAAATTTCTAAATGACTGTAAAAGACATCATGATGTTAGAGATACTGATTTTCAGTACTTGGTTATGTTTTACAGCAAGAAAAGCTCGGAACTTTAAATCTTGTAAGAGACAACGTGGTTTGTTATAGAACAATTAAAGTTACCTCTTGAACACAATTTGGGATTTCAGAAGTAAACGAATTCAGAAGGTAATTATCATGGGAGTGCAAAGGAGTGCAACGAGGCGTTTGCATCTTGATGAGTGTAAGATTTTTGCAGAAATCTAACAATAGAACTTTTGCAAAAGGACAAACCATATCTGGTATTAGCCTATCTGGAAACCTTTTTCGATCATAGCAGTGGTATTATTTTATATTCTATATATTCTTTGTTCTTTTACCTTTAATCTTATTATTCTGAGAAGGTCTCTCATGCTAGCTATAGTAAAAAATTGAGTTTATGATAAAGTATAAATTTGAAGATCATTATTCAATCTTGATGTCTAACCTACTTACAGTCTTCACCGCAAACTGAACCCCTAGTATTCCATATTATAGCAGCTCAAATGTTGGTGGCACGAAATTGAGTTTTCCATACGCTGTTGTTCTGCGCATACTAACCTTTAAATCAAGAAATCAACCATGGATAGTTTTTGTTAAAACTGAATACCGACGGTAAGTTGTCAATGAGCACTCAAACAATTGAGAAGATTAACTTTCTTTTATCATGTTTGACTCTGTGCTTCCAAGGTACAGAATTTATTTAATTTTATGGAAAG
This sequence comes from Ignelater luminosus, assembly GCA_011009095.1. Classification (NCBI taxonomy): domain Eukaryota; kingdom Metazoa; phylum Arthropoda; class Insecta; order Coleoptera; family Elateridae; genus Ignelater; species Ignelater luminosus. The sequence continues at coordinate 152,285 of VTPC01000476.1, read as the reverse complement.
CTATTTTTCAAACGATCTTTGATCCAGAAACGACTGAACTCTTGAGAGAATTACGATTCGCTGGTGGTCCAGTTCATCCTCGTGTTGCATCCGGCTTTTATCATTTCTGAACTAACTTGTTACAAACCCTCAAAAGTTGGAGAATATGTCAACAAGGACAATCTGAGTCAAACAATTCTAGGATACTAGTCCTTGTTTGTATATGCCTCGGTTGTTAAAACCTAGCACAATTTTGTTTGTTTATGCCTTGTAAATACTTCTTTACAGTTTTAATTTTTAGTTTGATCAGTGTTTTGGTTTCTGAATTAAATAGTAAGAAAATACCAACAAGCTCTAGAATTCTTAAAAAGTGCATGAAGTTGCTTTCAACGTTAAGGTTTTTGATCTTTTGACTAATTTAATCATACTATGTTTTAAATGATCCAGAAAGAAGTATATCTAGGCTAGATCAGATACTGCCTCGGTCGAACATTGATACTTTCTTGTCCAAACAGTGGTGGATTGAGAGAGATTTGAATGTATAGAGGAGTTGACTCTAAAACTCTAGAGCAAAACAATACTAAATTGATCTTGAACAACAGAAACTTACGTACAAGAATGAAACTATTGTGTACCTTTTTGGGTACATTATGTTAGTTATTAGAAATTCTTTCTTATAAAAACATACTAAATTTGGTTACTTTACTTTAAGCTGGCAATAGTGATTTAATAGAAAAGATAAACCAGGTATCGAAACCAATAAAGCAACTTTACTTATATCAAGAGGTGAGGTGAAAGATAGATTACAGTATGTGATCATGAAAAATCTAACTACTATGTATGTAACTAATTATAAAACGTAAAATGTCCATTGTGTTTCATTTCCTCACTTCGGGAAGGAGGTCAAAATTTGTGACACAATAACCGAAACCTTCCCTTGGTTATGATTTTATATCTTCCTGAAAAAGATAAACATACATCGGACTGGATAAAAACTGTAAAATAAAGGCTCCATCAGGTTGGTAAAGAATTGCAAACAGAATTCCAGACATAAATGATATCGACTTAGGTCACTAACTTCTTAGTTCTACAAAGACTTTTGAGCATCATTGCTAAAAATAAATGATAAAAACTCGAAGACAAGTTTATACCAAGTGGGTTTTATGTTACTATTATGTGTTAAAATATCGATTGAAAGCTTAAAAATATTCAGTCTCATTAATGATCTAAGCAGCGATAAACAAGTATGCTGGAATTGACTTCCTGGAGTCTGTAACGTACAGTGTGTCCCATTTTAAGTGTATGTCTAGGCTATTATTAGAGATTTATAGATGGGGTTTTCACTGTTTTGTTGTACATTTTTCATAGCAGCAAACTGAAATTTACTTTTTTTTATTAATCAATATCTGCCATACGTACAGCAATTTTCTGTTCACAGATCCACAGACAATGTATAGTTATAGCATTTTAATAAATTTAATTAAATTTGTTTTTTGGTAACTTTAGCTAGTGCTAATTTAATTCGACATCATGACCTTTGATTTAGTTGTCATAGATCTAATTCCAGAGTAATTCCGAGCAAAATTCCGTTGGTCAATCAATTAAGATAAATTCTTCTATCCACTACAAAACATCTCTGTATTCTTCTAACTCTAACAAATACCTACATGTTGGTATGCCACATTTATAAAATTCTTTTTTTTAAATTAAAATCTTCTTTACTATTACAAATTATTGCAACCAATAATTAACTTTATACTTATAAATTAGCTACTTATAAACTAGAATGTATATTAAATATACATAATACACTTTTATGATATCGAACTTTATATCGACTCATATAAAACGGTATCTGTTTAAGAATTCGATCTCGAATTTATTTATTAATGAATTTGATTGATTGGCACTAATTCGTTCCGTCACTTTTTCGGTTATTTAATCCTACTAGTAAATGTAGCTTCTGTAGACCACTCATACAGATTATTTCGAAATTTACATTTCGGTGGCTAACAGCAACACGATGCCGGTGAAAAAATATCGAAAGCTTAAAATTGGCTATGAAAGCTTACTGACCTTACGGGTCGGATTAAATATTGAAACGGTTGTCATTGAATTTTATAGTACAGGCGCCAAACAACGATATCAGTCTGTCACATGTGAATAGTAATTTAATCAATTTATTGCTTTGTTTTATTTTACGAAAGATTACACTTCAATCAAGTCAAAAACAATTGTAATACACAAAAATTGCTTGTTTTTGCTAATTGTATTTTGTAATACATTATTCGTGTATTCCGATAAAGGATTTTGTCGATCCTGTGCTCACATTTGAAATAATTTGCAGATTAATCTAGGGATTTGGTTCCGACGAGGAGTTCTGATATTCAATCTAATACTTTTTATTGTTAAGTATTACATCCATGAAAATTTTGGTTTTCCGGTTTGATGTTAAATTAATTACGTACTAATTTGTATTTAATTAGTTGGTTTCTAACATCAAGATATAATTCCAAATGATGATCTTGGAATATCTGCAGAGCAAAAAGAGACAAATAGTTAATGTGTAATTGGTAATTAAAAAAAATTATCATTTTTAAAATAAAACACAATAATGATGGTGTAGAGATAAATGTTTTTTTAGGTTTTCTATTTTTAGAATCTGTCATCAGAAAGTCCCATATTCCCTATAAAACAGATTTTCATCCTACAGATACTAACTTTTTAATTTTTTTTTTCTTTAAATTCATTCCAACTTTAGTCTCTTTATACAGTGATGTTTCTTTAGATTTATTGACTGATGAGAATACATTTTTGGTGAAATAGATCTGCACTGACTAGTACACTCCAAAATTTTTAAATCGGTAACTCTTTAGTTGCTGTTTTTTATAAGTTCATATTGCTCTGTATTCCATTCCTTTTTGTGAAATGAAAAAGTCTGGAAAATGTTTCCTACTATACTACAGACTTGTTCTAATTCTCGGAAGACGCAACACGTTTAATATTACTTACCCCATCTATCAACTTTTTCCACAACAGCTGGATGACGACTTTAAATTAATAATAGAATAGAACAAGAAAGACACACTGTAGAGGTAACAGAAACAAAATTTTTTGCTCATATCTTCTGTTACATGTCCGTTACGATCTAGCCAACAATTGTAAATATTCCTTGTGTTTCTAGCTTATTTCTGAAAAGATCTCCCACACCAGCAGGTAAGATGTTGAATTTATAATGAGATTTAAATTTTGGAAACCTTTATTCAGTCATGAAGTCGAGACCGATTACAGTTTTAATCTTTGCTGTAGTCTACCAGCTCAAATCTCATTAGTAGCATAAAATTGAGTCTCTTACATGTTATTGTTCTGCAAAGAATTTCTAGTTCAAGAGGTTAAAGCATGAGTAGTCTTTACTGAAATTATATTACAGAATATTGTAGCAGTTCATTCATCTTTAAAAGAAAATTCAGTTTCCCAGTCTGCCCGAATAGATCATCGCAATCCCTACATCCAGCTTTTCTTACATCTGAACTAACTTGTCTTATTCATGCACAAGTTAAACTTAGGATGTTACTGAATAAATATCACGGACGCTCACAGTTTGGGGAACTTGTAAAAAGGAACAATTTGAGACAAACAGCTCCTAACAGAAAATACGAGGTATCACATTTTTTAAAGTAAGTTGGCAAACGTCATTCCCTAGACGACTCCTGACAAAATTTCACCTTTCTGCAACGTGTGGTTAACGTTTGGTATCTAATTCAACGAAGAGGTTTTAACACTTTTCCAAAAATGGAAAAAAAACAAGTTCCGTGTTATAAAACATTTTTATATAAAGAATTGGACGGCCGCACAGATCAAAGCTGAGTTATGTGAAGTTCACCGAGAATCTGCACTGTCGTTGAAGACCATTTGTTTTTGGATAAATGAATTTAAACGTGGTCGTACATCCACTGAAGACGAAGCGCGTTTTGGACGCCCCGTAGAAGTTTCCACTAAAAAATTCATTGAAAAAGTCCATGGCGTAGTAATAGAAGATCGACGATTGAAGATTCAGTAGATTGCGGAGACTGTAGGCTTATCAACTAAACGGGTACATAATATCTTGCAGGAAGAATTACAACT
>VTPC01000476.1:0-147781 GCA_011009095.1 Ignelater luminosus | reverse complement strand
TAGGGTTCGAATTGAATTTGAAAATCTGGCTCGGTGGAAAGAAATTTTGGTCAAATGAAGCGGTCATTGAAACCGTAAATAAATATTTTGCAGAGTTTGACAAAACCTACTTTTTCGAGTAAATAAAGAAATTGGAAAACCGCTGGACGAAATGTATAGTCCTAAATGGAGATTATGTTAGAAAATAAATTAATTCTTTACCTCAAAAATGTGTTTATCTGTTGTTTCTACCACACTTATCAAACTATGCTTGTGCGTCTTCTCGAGAAAATTATAAAAATATGCACCAGGAAATTTTTCCGTCCTTACACATAGGTACAGCTTTTTGCATAAATAATGTCGCAAATCATTTCTTTAATGAAGCAATTAACTAAATATACGAAATCTAATTTCAAATTAATTATCCAAAGTCGTTTTATGGGCTCTTAGGGAACAAATTTTATGTAATTAATGCTAAATCAGATGTCGTGTATTTGATCAATTCATTCATTAATAGAATGTACTGCAACATTATTTATGCAAAAAGCTGTACATATACTTCTGTTGCTAAAAACTGGCACAATTTGTTTATTTTTATCTTACAAATACTCTCTTGATAGCTTTGAATTTTGGTCTACTCAGTGTTTTGCTTGTTTAACGCAGCTTTCTCGATATTTTGACTGCTTACATCTTATGTCTTAAGTGATTCGAAGGAATAAGTCTAAACTAAACTACATACATTTTCAAAAGAAAAAATGTACGAAAACATGCAGCTACTGCATTGAACAGGGTTTACTGCTGTGGCATTCCGAACCTCGACAACCAATTACAATGCCAGGTAATCATGCACTGATGATTGTTTACTTTTTATCTCCTCTTGGATATGAATTTTGTTTAAATCAGAAACTGTTGTGATTGGGTATTTAGACTTCTTATCTAAATAATTAGTTAACCTTAAAATATGAAATGAAACAGAACAATGTTATAAATTGCTCTCGAACAACTTACGATAATAACCAAAGTGACTTGAGAAAAAACTTGCTACAAATCCAGAAGCTGTGTTTGTGCATAACTTTTATCAACGCTCGTACTGTTTAAGATTTGAAACATAGTCCATGTAAAAATATCAGTTTTCAGACAAACAAGTGAACATGCGAAGGATGCTAGACGACCAGTTAGTGTGATGACTCAGGAAATTTCTTTGAGATGCGAATGGAATTCTTTTGACTGATTTTTTGAGACATATAATAACAAGCGACTACTATGCCTATTGAATTTCGGAACTGCGTGAGTAGATCAAGGAAGACAGACGGTGAAAATTGAGTAGAAGAATTTTGTTACATCAGGACAACACTTGTTCAAGCAGCCATATTGCCATTCAAAACGCAGAATTTGAATTATTTGAACATCCTGAGTATTCATCAGACCTGACTCCTAATGATATCTTTTTATTTCCAAAATTAAAAGAATATCTTCGGGAGACTAGGTATGATGATCATGAAGTGATGACAGCAGTAAATAACTGGTTGGAGGAACAACAACAAATTCTTTTCTAAAGGAGTCAAAGCTTTTGAGCATCATTGGACCAAGTGCATCGGAGTTCAAGAGAACTGCATAGAAAAACAAACATTGGAGTTTTTTCCTGTTTTGTGTCTTCTATCTAAGGAACCATAAATATTGATGTTCTCTCGAGTAGTTATTTGATTCATAGTTTTGTGGCTTGGTTAAAAAAATTTAACGTATTTTCCAAAATTGAAGTCCTCACTGACAAAGATTTATACAGGATATGAGGACTTCAATTGTTTCTGTGGCAAATGATAAATGTAAGTCCAAATTATCAAAAAGTGACTCAATTGTTAACGTAGTGCCCGTAACAAGGCAACATTCCAGTTTACACTTTCATTAGTTAAAGTTAACCACGTCCTATTCTTTCAATAAAGGATAGAAAGGCATAGAAAAGCTTTTAAAAATAAGAAATAGTTGTTCGGAGGATAAAACCTGTCTTCTTGTTATAGATCTAAATTATCTTTTAAGCACATGCATTTTCTGTGTTAACAAGATTAGGTGGATGTGTAAAACGAAAAAGAAAGATTGGTGCGTTTATCAGTCAGATATAACTGAACGCATTTTTAGGGGTACCTTTACCAACTTTCCGCAGTGAGTCATTATAGTAGGCTCAACTTCCCGTTCGAAATAATGCCTTCCTAGAACAGGCTGGATATTTCTTAAATTGACTATTGGTATTTACGTATAGGCTTTTGGAATTGTATTTTTATAGTTATACAAAGTATACCTGAATATACTCTTCAACACAACACTAATCATAATCGAACTTGCATGCAGAGAACTGAAGAGACACTTCAGATATAAACTTACAAGTAAAAGGCTAGACGTGTGAGACGTTCCTATCTGTTAATTATCATTTGGCGGTAGCGCTAGTCTGCGATTCTTAACATAAGTAAGATTTATTATTATTATTAGTACACTTCGATGATGCTTCAATTAACACCGTTTACAGAATTTCTAAAAAAAGTTTTTATTTATAAAATAACATAATTAAATACGGCTGTATTACAGTTTATTCAACTTTTTAGTGATTAGATCAGTTGTGACAAAAGGAAGCGAGTTTTCGTTCATCATCAGAAATACCAAGACACAGTGAATGAACTTGCTATAGTGTTATATCTAATTAGTATAGATAATTTTAAACGAAACATAAATGAAGCTGAATAAACAAAAGAAAAAAAACTGTATTTTAGACAAGTGTTATTTTAATATTGCAATTTGCCCGTTAAATATTTATTTTTCTTTTTTGACGTTTTAGTTATTAGTTATTACATCATCATCCCCAGTAATAACAGTTGCTACATAAACCTATCACTTCTGCAGAACTATCTTATTTTTACAAAAATACTTTCAAATGCACATTTATCAAAAGAAAATGCAAAAGAATTTATCATCTGGAAAGATAAAGAAAGAAATCCAACAGTAATAAATAATCTTAATGAATGAATACACAAATAAACAGATAAATAACCAAGAATATAATGCCGTGCCGTAACGAATGTTAATCTTTCCTTTAGTTTAAATTTGACAACTCTAATTACACAGTAGCACATTTTTTTAACGTCTCGTCTATTATTAACATAGACACTAACAATTAATTTCTCAGTCAAAGCGGCTCTTGATTAAACATAAATTACTACTATGTATACGTCAACGTAAGTAACAAGATTAATCAATTGAGTAGAAATATAACCTCAATAAGTGCCGAGATTATTGCCGTTTTTAATCCAGAAGGGTAATAATTTCATAAACAAATAGAAAAGGCCAGCAAAGTGGCAATGATATAACAATATTCTTCAATTTGTTGAAGTATTCGTATGGAAATATAGGTCAGTCATCGGGAATTATTGATGGACTTAGAAACACAAGTCTCCAGATGGACGCAGTGATGTTGTAGCCGCAACAATAAAAATGTTTTATTATTATGCAGCTTGACGTTAGATACATTACTCTTTTGTTGTATTGCTAAATTGAGATCATAAAAAAATAATACTGCTTTTTATGTTTTACCGCTTTCGTATTTTAAGAGATACGAAATAATCAGAAAAGATTCAGAACTTCTAGTAAAAGTCATAACTGAAAATATGCAACTTACGTTATTAATATGACGTCGTCGTTCTATTGTTGTTCTTGGGTGACTTCTTTGATAGTTTTTGTCTACTTTTTGCATTCATGAAGTTTCTTCAATTCAAATCAACCCTAACGACAATTCGGATTACTTATTAATCTGCTTCGGAACACCAAAGAATCCACTTTGGTTTTTTGACCCTAGAAACATTGCGTTTCAAGGTTGCAACTATGTAGACAATAAAATTCAATAATACTGATGTCTGAAATGGTAGTAGAAGTTTTCACTAAGATCAGAAGATGTATCATTCTGCTGATTACCACGTTGTTTTCTAACAGAGTTTATTAAAAATACATAGATTATATTAGCTGGAAATGCTTTTTTCAAGGTCACTGACAATGAGTACTAATCACTTGCATTAATATCCCAGATAGCTCAATAGTTCGGTAAGAAAACCAAAAAACTGAGAAAGTCCTGATTCGAATTTAAAACCACTTGAAATACAATTCTACGATTCACTCCGAAGGGTAAAGATAAGGTAGAAAACCGCTGGGTCATATTTATAAAATTACAGTCAAGAGTTCAACGTTTTAAATGACATAGTGAGAATGTCAAATCAATGTAAGGTGTAATAAAAAAAAAATTGCAAAGAAGGTCTTTAGAGCGAGCTTACTATCATAATTGCAACAAATTCAAAAATAAAAAAATTACAGTTATAGTGCCACTGTTTTTCTCTTGTTGCTTAGATCAGTTTAAATAGTGTAAATAACCTTAATTGACTTAGGGTCGTTTTTACAATGCCAGTTTGTCAAGCTTTTAGATTAAAACATAAAATATAAACTTTATTTCTATGACTACAACTATTGCAAACAATAAAGCTTTACTTAAAGTTAAGCAACAACGAGAAAGCGGACCTTGAAATAGAAACTCTAATTCTAAGTATCTGCTTTACTTGACTGCTAAATCCTACAATCTATGCTGCTTTCTCACATCTTTTGAATCCTTTAGCAACCGTAAATTGCAACTCGAAACTTGGTGGTAGCTCTTGTTTCTCTACAATACCTATTATCATTTCGAGAATTTGCTTTGATTGGACCAAAGATTAGTCGAGTTAAATGCAATGCGCATACAGTAGTGGTGGAACTCCAGACCAGACGAAGGACGAAGAGGAGCCAGTCTACAGCTGCTAACGCTCTACATATTGATTCTGCCATAGAACGTCAAGCGAGGGCCACACATTAACAATATCCAGAACATCCTCACTAAATATTTTGAAAAAAGGTTCTGTCAACGTTGCGCTGCGCTAGCACTCGACATTTCAAACCCTACTTGATCTCGGGGTCTACGCCGTCCTTTCTTAATCTTTAGTTTTTCATCATTCCTACGGGTTTTGTTCCGTCTACGACTTTCGTTACCATTCGACGAGAGCTACTATTACTTACAAGTTTGTTCCTGTGTTACTGCATTCAAATAATACTAAGAAGAAATCAGTACACACAAATACTGCAAGCTGACACAACTGTTGCTGATGTGTAAGATAACTACATTTACGATACTTAAAGGGTGATCTACTAAATGACGAACAGGATATAATTAGTGGCTTTAAGAATGACGTTAAACTGAGAGGAAAGAAGTAACGCTGCATTCTATTCCAATTATTTTGCACCACCAACCGACATTTGGTTGTGAACTGTTTATTTCAAGCGTATTCCACTTTATTCGCTTACCACTAGGACCACTTCGTGCACATGCTCTTTTCACTGATTTCCATTTGGTGATCAGATTTGCGTTAATGTAACCTATACTGTGTATCAAGAAGCTTCTTTTTATTGCATAAATTCGTTATCGTTTATTTAGTAAGTTGCCATTGTAGCCACTTTATTGTTTGATGGGCTTAAAACGATCTTGGGCAGTTATCAGTAGTGAAAAGTTAGTCTCAAATTATATGAGAGTAAGATAGTTAAAAATTGTTGTACAAAATTAAGAACTGAGTAACAAATTTTGGTAAACGGTTTCTGCCCAGAAAGTGGCAGTTTGACCTGCATACCAATAGCAATATATTACTTTTTATAGTTCCAGTAGAAAAACTGAATAAAACAAACATAAAACTCAACAAAATGATTTCTAGTACGCACGATAAATATAAATATGTATTTTGTTTATTAAGTCATCCTTATGCACAACTTAAGGCCGCCCTCTGTATTAGTTGGGGCTGTGAAAATATTTTTAATTTAAGTTTTCATGGTTATAAGTTATAACATAGCAACAACAAAGAACTAGAATGTAAGAAACTTCTAGCAGGAGACTTTTATCGAAATGTTAACAATTAAGTAGAAATTGATAAATTCTTGATATCCCTATTATAACCTTTAAAACATTGATCTTAACACACTGTAAATGTTTTATTGAATCAGCGAATACTTAAAATTTTAAAGTAACTATAAACACCTACCTGAAGATTACCTCAAATATAATATTAAACAGTTACAATAACTAGTAAAATTATTCCGTTTCAAACAATATAACTGAGTGTTTAAGTGTTCATTTTGCCCAAATAAGAAAAAGTAATAAAACAACATCAAAATCTAACTATTAAAAATTTATAGATTTGGGTGGGTTAATCACAATAAAAAATGTGTTTCCATTGTTAGAAAAAAATATTTAATTCATATATCATGTCTGATTCGATTTGCATACCATCTTCCATCAGTATTCGTTACCTACACCCACAGTACTGTTTTTCTATTCATCAAGAAGATATTATCAATTATCACCGGCTTGTAAAGTCTTTAATCTCAACTATCCACTTCATGTGGTGTAGATGTAATCACATCTTTTTTATTTGTTTAGATTTGAATTTAAAGACAAATAATTACTCACTCACAGTGAAGATTGATAGCTTTTTACTGTGTTAAAGTGAAGCAAAGGCATTTAAAGATTTCTCTAAGTAAATCTAAAAAATAAAACGTAAAAAATATTTTGGAAGTTGACTAAATAAATCTTAATCAAAGCAGATCAAAGTTAGAAACAAGTTCATTCGCCAAGTAAGTATGACTAATTAATCAAGATTAGCTCTTTTTTACATTTAAATATATTTTATAGACGGCTTGAATACCATCAATGAAATTACATCATCACTTAAGTGTGCATTTTTGAATAATTAGCAAAATACTAAAAACAGAGACGAATTATATACTTATGTATAATATAGTTATGTATGGTATTTAAAGTGGGAAATGTAAAGTTAATTAAATGAAAATTTTTTTATAGAATTTTTTTTTATTAAAAGAAGTTTTTATTATTTTTTTTTTGTAATTTTAGAACTTTATACTACCACTATCTTACGATCTTAAATCAGGCTATTCAACTATCTATGTAAATAGCAGCAATGAATTTCACAATTCATTAATTAATATTAGCTATTGACATTCAACCATGGATGAATTTGCGTAGGTACTATTTTCGCAAATATTAGGGTTATCTTATATTGAGCGGAATGAGTAAGTTGAAGGAACTGCCAAAAATGCACTAATTTTATAGGTTGTCAGGAAACCAGTTTCATACATCAAAATAAATCTAAAAATGTCAAATTACTTAACGATAAACACACCAAATAAGTATGTGGCCTCTGTGTTTGTCTAGGGATATAAAGATGTCAGTTCCTTTAGTAGATATTATTAACATTTTTATTGTTTAATTAATTAATTTGGTTTCTTTACGCAATAAGATCTATGTAAAACACCGACCATAAACATCTCTTAGTTTTCGGCTGATAATACTTATTGCATCAAATCATTAGGAAAAGTCAGTCAAAATAAACGGTAAATCCTTTGCATGGAACGGACAATACGATTTTTATGGATTATTACCTGCAAACTAGACAGCACTATACTCATGCACAATTGAGATATTAAGTGAATGAAAATAAAATATTTAACTGACTTACCCTGTACTAAAGAGGGTATTTTCCGCGTTGATTTAAGATAAAGATATAATAAATATTTTATTTTTAATAAATTCCAGTGCTATTATGTAAAGCTGTTTTGGGTGTCAGCAAGATACTTCATCAAATTGAGATTTTTTGGTAATTTAATATAAACTTTTGTTGTTTGAGAAATCTTAACCCCTGTTAACAAAACTTTTATTATTTCCAAAATTAGCACATTTAGAACCGAAAATAAAAAACCCTCCTACGCATAGAATTTATGTAAATACAAAGTAAACAATTACACTTTGATAAACTTACATGGCAGTTAATTTAAGAATTTACTAAATAGTAAACATTAATTAAAATACAACCCTTAAAATAGGAAGGTCAGCAAGCTTTTTAATTCAACAATGATTAATTTCATTCCTAAATTAAGCGTAAAAATTTTTACTATTTCTATTAAAACTAATTTAGGTTAATTAATATTCAGCCAGTTAAAAATACCACAAGTCATACGCAAAACAATTTCTGAAAAAAATAGAATTATCTTAATGATTTATACAAGTTAAATTATTCAAGAGGAGAAAACAGTAATACAGAATATTAACTTATCTATGTGGTAATAACTGGTAAAGAGATCAGGAAATAACTTCTTGATGTTATACAAACATGCTTTTGATACGTAATTTCGATATTATGTGGGAGTTACCTTTTACAGTGAATTAGTAGCTTGAAGAATACACAACATATGATTTGAATTAAAATCCCGTTTTTAATTTTCATTGATACTATTTTCCTTAAGATAATTTAAATGTTAATGCTATCTTGAAGGAATACGCAGGCAAGTGGCACATTGTAAAAATTATGAATACATACATAATCTTGCATAGAAAATTAATTAAATTGTTTTCAATATTTATAACTTCATAAATGCTACCCGTAAGTTAATTAAAGAAGAAAGAAACCACAAAGTCGAAAGTGTATCAAAATAAATAATAAACTGATCAGTACTTCAAGCATATGCAAACCCTAACCTGATGAGAATATTTGTTCATCTTCTGCAGAGTTACTTGTTTGCTGGTATAAATTAAAACAAAAAACTGATACAATTGAACGCGAAAGTAATTAGAAAAATTATGAAGAAAAATTTAAAGTAATATTCCTAAGGGCCGACAAGATTTCTTTAGGAGGTACAAGATATTTAATTGCCTTCAAGCAGGCCTATAACCCAACGCTCTAAATTTGCATTTGAGAAAGTCGAGGCTCGAATTTCCTGAACGAAGCTGTCGCCCAAAAGGGTATACCATACATTCGTTTTTGTACGTGAGTTTTTGTTGTTCAGTATCAATTTTATTTACTGTTTTGTTTTAGCTCCTGTTTTAGAATTAACTTTTCCATACTTTCAGATCTCTCTGAATCTATTAATTATTGGACAAGGTAGTTCCAGTACTCGACCGCGATAGTATCTGATCACCTAGACACATTTCTTTCTTTGAGATCACCTGAAGTATGATTAAATTAGTCAAAACATCAAGAACCCTAACGGTAAAAAAAACTGTAGGCGCTTGTTCTGAATTTTAGATCTTGCTAATCTACTGATCAAATAAAAATCAAAGCTGTCAAGACAGTATCTGCAATCAGAAACAAACAAGATTATGCTAGTCAGTGGCTGTCTGACTCAGAATACCCCTGTTTGCGTATTCCCCAACGGTTAAGGCTTTGTAACATTGATCTGTTCTTGAATAACACAAGTTAGTTCAGAAGCAACAAAAGCCGGATGCAACACAGGAACGAACTGGGTCACTGGGAATTCATAATTCTTTTGAGAGATTGTTAAAGAAAAATGGCTTGCCATAATGTTACTTAAATATAAGCAACATGATGAAAGAAAGTTGATTTTCTCAATTACTTGAGCATAAATTACAAATTATTGCCCGTACTCAGTTGCAGCAACAAACATCCACGGTTATTCTCTTAATCTAACAATTATATACATGATTGGATAAAGGTTTACGTATTTAAATCTTCACATAAATTCATCCTTTCACGAGCTAGCATAAAACGACTTTTTAGAAATGGGATAAAAAAGTAAAAAACAAGAAATATTTAATTGCAGTCGTGACATCGATGGTCCGATTGTAATGGAAATGAAACAGAAACATGGGCAAGTCAGTTTGCCTCTGTTATATTCTACCGCCTTCATTTTTTTGTTCCATTCTGCTACTACTACTATCTACTATCCAGCTATGGTGGAAAAAGACTTTCAAGTGGGCTGACTAAATATGCTTTGTCTGTTTGCAGAAATTCTACTGTTAAGTATCTGAAAAACCTTACATTCAGGAGGGTGCAATTGCACCTTCCTCGCTGCACCCATGGCTAATATTAAAGCTTCTTTGGAAAGAGTTCTTAATTTGGTATCCCTACAGTTCCGTGCCCAACAACTTAGTTTTAGATTCCCAAACAGGAAGAGCTTGTATTTCAACCCTCTCTTAGGTATCTGTTGCCAAAATTTCCATTTTGAGGCTATTTTGATAGTTATTTACGGACAGCTAGACACTTAATTTTTTTTAAATTCCTACTATCAAAATAAGAAAAGAACTAGAATGCAAACATAAAAAATAAAAAACTTGTAAATTCTTTCTCAAATGTTAGTTTTAGATTTGAGCACCAAGGTCACCGCATTGGCCTATGAAAACAGTTACTCTGCATGGGTAAACTAGTAACCTCTTCTTCTCAAATTCTTCTTTGTATAAGATCATAATTGTAAAGTCTTTTAAGTAATCTCGGGCTCCTTGTCAGAACCTATACTACATTTCTCTAGACAAAGTTGTTTTTAAACACTCAGATCTAACTGAATCTACATAATTCGGTTACAGAAAGGGAAATACTTAAAGTCCTGTAGAGGATATGACAGTTTGAAACAAAGAATGCGGCACAGAATAGTCCTCATTTTTAGTAGACCCTGGAAAGGAACGGTTACAAGTTCCCAATCGAATCAGTTGTGCTGCAATATCTGGCTATATTACTTGTAACACTGTTCTTGTCCTAAAAGGCCGTAACTCCAGTAGCAGATTCCTCATGTCAGATGTCTCAACAATATTTGAACAGTTTTGCTGAGTCTCAGATTGGCGAGAATATGCCATATTATCTATCATCAGAATAGGCATTGCACTGGATTTGGTTTTGAAAATTATTTGGTCAAGCCAAATAAAACTAACCGAGGAAAGAAACGAATCTGTGATCAATGAGTTAGAGGGTTACTAGTAAAACTTTTAATTCTTAGTAAGCTTAGCTAAATTTTTGCATCCGCACTAGTCTTTTCATCTATAGGTCCGACATTCTAGATTAGAATCAATTACCTGCTTTATCGGTTCAATAGATATAAAATTGCGCAATTTAAGAAGTAAGATATGTATTAGAGTGTCTCACTTCTCATCTGCAAGTCTCTGTATCATTTTAATTTAAAAAGAATTATCGAATGACTTAAAATTTTATCAGTTATAAAACTCTTTAAAGCGCAGATTTCTACATTCCTTAAACAATTTCAACGTAAACTGTAAACTTATTGTTAGATAGAAATAAATATAAACAATAGAAAAATCGTAATAGCAATTTCCTGGGAAATTATTTTAATTAGGTATCTTAAAAGAGTCAAGATATCTAGATTTTTCATTGTTTTTTGAACTTTGAAGAATTGTTACCATAAAAAGCAGAAACAACTAGCAAGCACATAAGCTTTTAGTCAGCAAAATAAAAAGTTTTTAAACAATACTAAACCCAATTTATTTGTGTAAAAGAAATCTAAAAAAAAACTTACCTAGAAAATCTGTTACTTAAAATAATAGCCGCCATTATTTAAAAATCTAAAGTCCTACACAAACACTTCAGAAAATTTAAACTTTCTTTTAGTCTAATCATTTCAATTTCAATTTCTATAACTAAAATCCAATATTTACATTTTTCTTTAATTATTTTCAATCCACATTCACATTTTACTCTAAATGAAATTAAAATGCAAAACCAGACTATTAAGCTTATCTTAATTATATCGAGAAGATGGTTATCATCGTATCTAAAGTTCAATCGATGTATTGGTAATAAAGCTACGGATATGGACTTTTCAAGATTTAAATTTCGTTGTGAGCCGCACCGCGGTCTAGGAAAGACTAGATTTCTAAGCGCCATTGCTAAACAATCTTCTAGATAGATCTTCTGCTCATCTTAACACTTCAATACAGAATTTTATAATAAAGCGTGATGATATTTATTTGTTATTGTACAATTTACTGATAGTTTAAATTATATTATTGTTTACAGTGGTTGATGTTACACTTAGATAATAGAGATGAATTTATATCAATTAAGACTTTTATGCATTTGTGAATAGACAAGTGTGAATTGCTAAAATTGTGTGACTGTCGTATCACTTTAGGTGATTTCTAGTTCCTATATTATTAAACTTGCCGAAAAAAGATTTTTTGTAAAATAACTTATTGTATTATCAAGCCGTATCGGGACTCAGGAGTATCACTGATGGTTTAGAAATTTATCAACATTTTCTCAAGGTAAATCCTACACGATCTTTAATTTCTTTTTATGACGTACATATGTAGTATTTTTCTTCATATCTTTACCCTAATGTTCTTTTTCTTATTTTCTTTTTATTTCGAAAGTTTTTCTCATTTAGTTAACATAGAACAAAATAGTGCCTTTATTATTTTTGTTGTAATTAAAATCTTGTTTGTTTAAATATTTTTTTCTTTCTGCATGGCTAGTGCTACGAAGAGTCTACTATTTTGCAAATACCTGGTTGATACCCTATCAGGATGCATAATTTCACAAAAAATAAGAATTTCTTATTTTTTAAAATCTGCACTCTTTTTAAAGAAAAAAAAATAATTTTCCTATTTTTTCTTGAGACGCTCCGTTTTCGAGTAGAATTGACTTTCAAACTCAACATTTATGTTAAAATGTCTTATGTTTATTAGCATCTTAAAAAACCGGACGATTCTAAGATGAGAATTTTTGCATTGTTTGTACAGCAAGACACTTACTTCACTGCCTTGTATTTGTTAAAGTTGGTACCATCACCAGGTGTAGGATTATAATATACCATAAACCATAACGAAAACGAATTATTTTTTATATTTCTCGTTGGATGCAGAGCTTTCGAATTGTAAAAATGCAATCAATGAGAATCGTGAAAGTGTAATTTTTATTATATTTGTTATTATTTCTATTTGTTTATTTATATTTTAAACCCACTTCGTTTGCTAAACATCAATTTGTTGTTAAATACTACTAACAAGATCAATGTTCAGTCCTGTGTGAATCCCGTATCGTACTAGGGACGGAATCGGAACGTTACTTTGTTATGCAAAAAGTTGGAAACCGCTTTTATATGGAAAAACCTTGCTCTGGTTTCACAACTTGATTCATCTTTTCCCGTTGGGTGCCTTCTACACTCCGGCACTCAAGAAAGGCTCTCAAACACAAAACATTTACTGGCGATTAGAATCACCTTAATGACCGCAAGTAGCCCCTTCTTCTTTGACAGTTTTCTTCCAAAAAGTTTTTTTTCTCGTATGACGTGGTTTGGTATTAGTAATTAAACAAACTTCGACGGCGCCTGAAAAATAACTCGCCAACACGTCTGGCCAGCGTGGTGTTTTAAGGCCAAAAACCCCCAATTTAAAATATGAAAGACACAATACAGAATCAGTGTTGCCAATGTTTCCGTCAAAGCGCCAAATAGCGCCATCTGAGATGAAAAAAGCGCCATATCAAGCGCCAATTTAAATCTCGGTAAAATTTCCATTTAAACATCACATATATTCTCAGTTCGTTTACTAGAGGGCACTACCGTCGAATACCGGTTCAAATTGCACCTACAGTGTGTCTACATTTCGATGCTCACTATTGGGATCTCGGAAATTGTAAGAGATACGAAGTCGGTTAAATTAGAAAAGATTTGGCTATTTTGGAGATCAGTTTACTTATGCTTTTGTTTTTTCAAAAAAGTTCACGGCTTACTAGATATTTGCTAAAAACGAAATTATCTTATTTTTTTTTTTAATAAAAAGCATTTCCCACTTAGTGTGCCATGGCTTTAAACATATCGAAATCGTTGATTTTTGTTAGATAAATTACATTTGTTATGTAACAATTGCTAAAATAAAACAAAAGACGCTTTTAAGTTACGTTACTGAGCATTCACAGATAGCATCAAATGAGCAGTTAATGCCTCAGAAAAGCGTATTTATTTTGTTTTAGCAATTTTTGCAGAACAAATGAATTTCTTTGATAAAATTCCACGACTTTGTGTATTAGATGTCATGGCACACTATGATGAAAAATAATTTTCACTTCATAACTCGGTAAAACAAAAGAATAGGTATGTCAAACCATGTATCACTGAAAAGCATTTAAGGCGTGCAGTTCAGTAATATGGAACTCAAGTAGGTTTTCCATTAGAAAAAATTTGGATTTACGTTTCACCGCCCAAGTAAAACAAAAGACAATTGCGAAAATAATTTTTTTGTGTTTCGGAATAAATTCTCTAAAACACCCTCTTTGCTGTTCTTTTCTATCTTTGCTCGTTCCTGAGATATTTCACTTAAAAAAAATAAAATAATTTCGTTTTTAGCAAATGTCTAGTAAGCCGTGAACTTTTTTGAAAAAACAAAAGCATAAGTAAATTGATCTCCAAAATAGCCAAATCTTTTCTAATTTAACCGACTTCCTATCCCTTACAATTTCCGAGATCCCAATAGTGAGCAACGAAATGTGGACACACTGTATATTAAGATTCCCTGTAGAACTTGTATTGCTGAGATGCAATAAAAGTAATAATAATTATTATATTTTCAAGTCAAACAGATTTAAACTTAAACAATTTTTAAGCGCCAAAAAATGCACCAAGCGCCAACGAGAAGTTTTGCACGCCATGATTATTTCGCAAAACGCCAATTTGGCGGAAAACCGCCATTGTTGGCAACACTGTAACAGAATAATTATAGAAGATTTAAGGACTAAACTAGGCACAAAACAAGATGACAATGAGTAAGAAAATTTGAACTCGGAGAGAAGAATAGAAGAGGTGAAATGCTCTACAGGAGGAGGAGGAAAAGGAGGAGGAGGAGGAGGAGAAGGAGGAAGGGAGGGGAAGGAGGGGAGGGGGTTACCAGCTTATATAAAACCAGCTAGTGTTATGTATTTTCCTTCTACAAATAATATAGTGCTGTTCGATAAAACAACTCCTACTTTTAAAGGAGAAGGAAATGAGAATGTAGATAACGTTAGTGTGATGATTGATTTTATTGAAAGATGTGACTCTGTTTAAAGGGATACCACCAAGGCATCAAAGAGTATTTATAAAGATATGGATTCATCAAAAAGAGATCAACAGATGAGATAGAGAATATTAAACAAGAAACAAATTGTCATAGCGACTTCCGGTTTTCGTCGAAACACTTCTTTTTTTAATGTCTTTCGAACAAGAGTAAATTTAAGTAGGGTTGCTATTTGGAAATTTCGATATAATCCCACCCTCTCCCCCTTCTTATAAACAATGAAATTTTGTTACTATCTATTATTATCCAATTATTACTATCCATAATATATTAGGTATCTTAGTTATTCTTACTTTTAATATAATTAATAATGCAATACTTTTAAATTTGTAAAATGTTGTCATACAGAAAATGATTCTCAAAAATAATTCTGCTTCATTTGTTATAAACCTGAATCCGATTTTTTTAAGTTTCCATATATCGAGCGATTGTTTAAATTTTCAGTTAGAGCAGGTTACAACCATTACGCAATCTCGGTAGGTACTTTAAACACAGCCAAGAAAATGACGATTGCGCAAGTGGCATTTGTGTTATTTTATTCTAACCTTAATCTAACGCAAAAAGTAACTTAGTGTTTTGTTAAATCTCTAAACAAAACGTTTTGAAGAATCGATTGATAATTAATCGGCCTAGGCAAGAAAACACAACTTTTCTCGGCAAAACACATTTCATTTCTCAACACAATCTTATCTCCTTTAAGCTTCATACGTTTAGTTCAACGCTACTCCAATTTTTCGATGCCCTCCAAAAAATATGATTCCTGGAAGCCCTCAGAATAGGCCTCTGCTTCAGCGATCACCTCCTCATTCTGTAGTCATGATTTTGTTTGCCGACAAACACAACTTAGCTTTTTTCGGCTTCGATTTGTCAGGAGTTGTCGACTGTTTCCACTGTTCCTTGGTCTCTGGAGTGTTGTAATGAATCCATGTTTTGTCCACGGTTACGAAACAGCATAAAAAGCCTTTCTTATCGCGGTTGAACATGGCCAAACACCCCTTCGAAATGGTCAGACGATCGCGTTTGTTGTTGACAGAGAGCAAATGCGGCATCCATCTGGCAGAGAGCTTCCGTATTCTCAACATATTGAATATCCGTTCGGTTGAAATGCCCACAGCCTTAGCTATCTTGCGCTTAGTCACTCGTCCATCGTCGATTCTCATTCCATAGATTTTATCGATCATTTCTGACCTAGTGTCCTGATTTGGACGGCCTCTTCATCAAAAATGCTCGTACGACAGCTTTTAAATTCAGCTGTCCAATATTTTACTGTTAATAACGAAGGCGCAGAGTTCCCATAAACATCGGTAAATTCGGTGTTGATCTCATCGTTCGTTTTTCTTTTCAAAAACAAGTTATCTGTCAACTGCACGATATTTGATTTCATTCATTTTTGTAAAAATGCAGAAGTTTTTCGCTTTCAATGACTGTTAAATACAAACTAATTGACGCAGCGGCCTGACAATTACCAAGCAGTCGTTTCAAAGTATTTACAAATAATAACATTGTTGTGATACTGGTGGCGCCATCTCTTGCCTAGGTCGACTAATTATCAACCTAGTCTCGTATTCGGTTCCAAACACTTTTCAGTTATTCGATTGATAAATTCTTCCAAACTGTTCACGGGTGTTTTAAATAGAGTTTTTCAGATAAGGCCACACAAAAAATTTAAAACAGTCAAATCGCAGGAACGTGGAAGGTGTTAAAAAATATACAATTCTACTATGATAACATAGCCCCATTTTAATTTACTAACCAGATTCTAAGATTAAACAGAATTTAACAGGAATTGGCCCGCTAACCAGCAGTTCAAATTCTATTAGAGTAAAGTAAAAATAAACTCGACATTGGAAATACTTCTCCTTGTTCAAATATAAATAAATGAAAATTAATCAGTATTTCAGTGTGGATGCATCAGTATCAAAAAATATGACTCCAATTTAAAAAAACTATCAGAAAGATACAAGAACACACTGATAGTACAGATTAAATATAACACATGGAACGGCAGCAAAAAGTGGCCGTTACAACTCATTGGGTCGGTTTTTGTTCTCATTAAACTTAAACATTCTCTAATTACAATGACAACCGATTTAGTTTTTTTTCCTTTCTGTTCAGATTAAATAAAGGTATACTCCTTTAGATTTTTAAAGAAGCTTTATTAGTTTGTGCAAGAAGAGTAGAAACCGGGTCTTTATCTTTTTTTATCTTAATTAGAACATTTTTTTGTTGCTAGTTATGCGGTATTTTTCGGAATAAAAAGAATAAACAGTCGCAATACGTGCGACATCACGTTAAAGGTAGAACAAGAAAATTATAAGAGTGCGGCAACATTTGGATTTCTGATACCTGATACATTTATTTGAATACAAAAGAATTATCCTTGGAATTTTGTTTGTTTTGTTTTATTTTTATTTTAAGATTTCTTTCAATTGCTTTGATTACTTTTATTGTTTGCAGGTGTGAAATAAAATAAATAAATAAATAAAATTCTTCTTAACTGGCGGCTTGAACTAAGAAACAGAAAAGGACAGATAGGCGACTCGAAAGAATTTTTGCAATTTTCGAATAGCTGGTTACTGGACATTTGGTGTGGGATGTTTGGTGCCGCTACTCTAAATCCTGCTGCTTCCTGCTGGCTGAGTAAACTAACGGAATCTATTGAAATGTTTATCTATCCATCAATATTTTTATCAGGAATTTGTGGAAATGCTTGCAATATGGGACGGCCTTTTATAGCCTAAGATTAATGTGTGTTGTAAATCGGGCTGCAGATCGCTCAATGGGTTTTTCATTTGGTAACACTACACTAGAAATCAGATTTTTCTGGTTTAAAAAAAGTAATACTCAGTTGTGAACAAAAATCGTTTAGTTACTCAATAGTACCAGTACCATTTACAGGAACTAATTCTTGAATTCTTGTTTGCGTCTTGGTTATGAAGGCATACATTTTAATGTTTTTGTGGTCAAATAGAATTAAATTTTGAACATTGAAAGGTACATGTCAATATATAATTTGTTATCGGTCTTGGGCTGGTCTTTAGAAACGTCGAGTTTTGGAAAAACGGCATCAGAACAGTAGTTGGGGTGATCTGCGCATCTTGTTTACAGCACTGCATTTAAGGAGTGTTAGGTAGATATCAGATTTATTTCATTGAAATTATTCTTGAATAGATTAATTTAGATGCGGTCTAACTTATTTTAGAAGTTGTCAATACCGAATATGGAAATCACAATTTTAACAAGCTAATTTTTATATCACTCCGTAGGTGTGCTTCCCATACGTTTTGTGTGTTACCAGTATATTCAAAAGGGAAGAAAACCGCCGAAGTCAGCGAACCGATTCTTAAATTTCTTTAGGAGTATACTAAACAGAATTTTGACGTTCGTTCGTAAAATTAGAAATTTTATAGATCTGATGGATTTTTTCAAGTCGTCTAAAACTATACCAAAGTTTCAACTTCAAATATTTCTTTGCAGCTCCATTTGAAATATGGACAATAAAATGAAATGTGATGATAAAAGACAGAAAACCAACATCTAAGCTACTCTCTGGGTTATAAAATAGCAACCATCGACTGGTTATATAGAAAATAAAATGACTGCTGTTATAACTTGTTCACTTGTCATTTTTATCTTGATTAGCCCAAACATGCACACCACTTACATCAATAGTCATTATTAACAAGTTATATCCGGTGGAATCTGAATAAATTCTCTAAATCCTATCCACTTAGCTATTGCACAACGTAATGAACACTTTCAATTAATTATAAGCGAACTTATTACAATTAAATAATCAATTTTTTCCTGCGCATCACATATATACATTTATATCTATATCAAATTAAAAAATTTATATAAAAAAGTTGCTTTCTCAGAATATATTAATAATCTTTTCTTTTTATTACTAACAGAATAAATCAAGCTAATGGCTCATCTCTATGATAAACAATTTTTAAATATTATTTTTGAACCCATATTAAGATATTTCCGATTCTGAACTAGAATATTTATTATGCGTGTTAGCATTACTTATGGAGGTTAACCGTAATGTTCTTATAAATCAGCCGAGAGGGAAAAGAGTTGTCAAAACAAATTTAAAGGAAGACACAGAAGAATTTCACAACACGTTTCTATCTACAGATTAATTTATTTGGTTTGTTACATTAAGAAAGCAGTAACACACGCACTACCTACGCACTCAATAGAGTACACTGTTTAGGAGACCGTGCAATTTAGTTTAAAAAAACATTGATTTTCTTAAAACATTTTTGTTTGAATTGAAGGCTGTGAACTGTAACAAATAGGTATATTGAAAATGAATTTAATTTCAGAAAAGAAAATGTTAAAAAAATGCATAGCGATAAATTGCATGGTAACAAAGTGAAACGATCATTAATTTAATCTTATAATATTTGATAGTGAAACTATCCCAGTAATTTCTCATAGAGTTCATGAATCACTAGTAGTCCAAAATGTATAAAAAGCCAAATTTAAGAGAACAGAACACATACCATAGACGTTTGCAATATAAAACTTGAAAACAAGGTCTTAATTCACTTTTATTCCGCAGGGTGTCCCATTTAATAACCTACACTCGATAGTTAAATATTCATTTACAATTTCTAAACGGCTCCAGTCAACAGTCGGTACCATTACTAACAAGAAATATTAAGACATCATTGATGTAAAGTTGATAATAATAATAATAATAATAATAATAATAATAATAATAATAATAATAACGGACTTAAAACGGAAAACGGAATCTCTTGCTTTTCCACACTCAAATATATCCATTCATTTTTATTCTGGACACTAGTTGGATATGAGAATCTGACAGTTTTGCTGATGTAATTACAGCTCTGTACTATTAATTTTTCTTAAAATGATTTGTTGCCCACAATTTTTAAGTTTCATCAACATGATAATTTAGGTTAAATTGAGATGTTGCAAGATGTAGCCTTATTCTTTATATTTCCATTGTAGGTTAGAACTATATTTAAGTTTTTTTCTAAAACGTAAGTTATTTTTTAAAAAGTTCACTCTTGAATACTTTTTGATTACTAATCAGAAATATGTAAAACAAGACAAAGTTTTATTTGAAATAATTTCACATAAAATTATTGTGAATTTATTAATCAAGTAATATTTTAAAGACTAACCATGTCAAAAAGTGGATTTATCTACATGTGCTATGAAGCACATGTAGTACACCAAACATTGACAAAAATGTTAGAAATGAATAAAATGATATGGACACTACACCAAAGTTAAGTTGAAATGATCTTGGACCAAGTAAGTTAGGAAATGGACGTGGCAGTGAAATAAACTGTCTAGTGTAAACATCTGTAAGGAATAATCGGTATCGTGAAATTTCGCTACACCTGTTGGTATCAACTGCTGTTATTTTATTTCACTTCCATTGTCTCACTGAAAGAATCTGAGATTACCCATGTATTTAGTTCAGTCATTCAAAATTAGCTTTTCAGTATGTTCACTAAGATTTTGCCAAAAGGGCCAAGCCATTTCAATAGGATTGTATTGACAGTGGTATAGTGGTAATTAAAAAACCCCATGCCCTATTCTTTCAGAATTTCGTTAATTTTGTAACGTTTTCGTTCGCTTTCTTTCAAATATTTTATCAATTTCCACAACTGTTCTTTAGTAGATTTTTGACTACATTCAACATTTTGCTTGCAGCTATTTCTGCATTTGGTTTTTCTTACAAAAAAAACGTGGGTGGTTTGTTCACTTGCACCCAATGATACAGACATTGTCCTGCACCACTTTATCTTGTAGTCTAACCAAAGCTGGAATGAGCTGTTTAACCACCCGTTTTTCAAATCCATATGCTTTTGCGGTAGTTTCTGTCATCGTTATTGCTGTTCAGGAAATAGTCACCAGGGCGGTAGCTAGGCAAAATTTTACTACAGGCAAGTCGCCATATTTGCGCCCCTTCCCTCCAGTGCTCTAATAGTGAAAGAAACTATTTTACTGTATGACGTTTCATTTAAAAATTAATTCGCCATTTTTTAATCGCATTAATTAATTATTACTATTAATTAATTAATTAACTACATATCTAAATAACAAAAAACTGGAAATACACCTAGAATCAGAACAATAAAAAAGCAGAAAAAACAAAACACAATTCTAATACCCACCTCTACAATAATAGTAAACACAGGAACACAGAAATTATTTTACCTACAGGAACTCAACAACTTGCACGTCCGTTTGAAAATTTAAATTATTAGTTAAAATAATCATTTCAGATACAAACTTTTCTTGCTTTTTGTACTGCAAATTCTGAAATATATGTTTCAAATAATATAGAGTCTGTGATGGACCTCTCTATAGAAATTAGAGCTGTATGAGACAGTCTTTCTTGAGACACAGCCGATCTTAAAAAGATTTTAATTAGTTTTAATTTGGAAAACGATTTTTTACATAAAGCACTCGCTACAGGTAGAGTTAAAAATATTTGTATTGCTGTGGAAAAATTGGAATACTCAACAAGTAAATCAAACTTATTCAAATCTTGAAATATTTCAAAGGAAGATTGACTTTGAAATTTGAAAAGTCCCTGGGCCTAGAATCTGAAACTTTCAGCTTCTTGCAGAAACTCTACAGTATCTAACTCCCTTGGATATTTTATGCACAAATCTTTAATACACTTTTCCATGTCGCTGAAGCTCATCTTTGAACACGACGCACCATTTAAAAACTCAAAATCAGCTGAGAGTTCATTTAACTTTTCGTAACGATCACATAATTGGAAAGTTATGGAATCCACAACTTGGAGTATTATTTGCCTTTGTTTGACATCTAGAGTCAAGTTAGAGTCAGTTGCAAGCTATCCAGCCATTCTTTTGATTTTCCTTTTGTGCACTGCTTTGAGTTGTATGGGAATATCACAATTCTGGCATATATCCTTAGCAGCTCTCTGTTCTAGCAAAACAATTGTTTCTGTAATTCTTGATTTCTTCCAGTAATCCTTTAATAGTTGTATATTTGCACGCTATATTTTAACTGTCACATTCTTCTTTTGTGTCAAAAGATTTACTTTATTATTTCTTTCCAAAACAGAATACAAAAACAACTAAAACAATCACAAATTTGTATTGCCTAAGGTTTTTTTGAAAATTTCTCGCCTCACTAACAGTGACCACAGAGTAAATGGCCATTTCTTGCAGAAGTGCTAGAAGGTCTTTGAATTGAACGATCGCTGCTCTTGAGGCTAATGTTTTTGATGATCACCTCGTGTCACTAAATCCTTTCAATGTTAATTTTAACGTACATTTAAGCTTATTCCATCTGATTGTAGAGTGCACAAAGAAATCAAAAAAGTTTTGAATTGTTCCAAAAAAAGGTGATTATGTTTCACTGAGGTATTATGCAACGGCACTAAATTTAAATTTTGTGCTCAACATGAGACGATATTTTAATAATATTCTAGCCTGAACATCTTGATATTTCCCAGCCACATTGGCACCATTATCGTAGACCTGGTCTCTGATATTTTGCTTTTTCGAGGATATTAGCCAAAGCATAACTGGTTTTCTCCTATTTTTCTAAAAATCTCAAAAATCGCTTTTCAGTCATACACGCATCCTTATTCTTTTCTACATGCCAGTCAAATATTTGGCAATGTTTATTTCGGATACAATTCGGTTTTTGGCAGCAATTCCAACTATTGCAATAAGTTTGTTTTGAATTTGTAATGAGAAGTATTTTGCTTATTTTTGGTGATATTTAATGTTGGGGTCATAATGGCTTATCAGCTCTATTGTTTGTAAACATTTTCCGGAATTTGGGTGTCCAAGTTTTTCAATGGATCCTCGCAACGCCTTATTGTTTTTTATACAAAACAAAATGGCAGCCAAAATAAATTTTAAAATATGTTTCCACTTCTCAATTTCGGAAGTAATCATTTTTTGATTTATTCAGTAACCAAGTGACTTTGGTCGATATTCACTTGAAGGATTTTTAAGTCAATAACGCATTTTTTATGAGAAGCCGAATTCTCGTGCGATTTGATTCTAATGCAAATGTTAAGCCAGGAAACAGGATTTAGCGAATCCTGTTTCCGGTATAGAGAATTGAGCATTTCCTAGTTCTACATAGTAAAAAATCACATTCCTGTGAACATTATCTCCATTTGGTAAAATTTTGTAGAAAATTTTTTAGAAAACTGTCTATTGTTTGCTGTAGGATAGCACTCTAAATGATCTAGTCGTACAGTCCCCTTTGTTACTAAAAGTCCGAGAAAGTTTTTATCTCTTTTTCCAACCTATGTCTTAAACCCTCTTTAATTCCTTTTCTTAAAATTCGAGAATTCTAAACATTTGTTGATCATAAAACTTAGTGTTCTTGTGTCAGTCATATATTTAATAAAAATCCAATTCGTACTGCTACTGCTTATTTGTTATTTAAAAATGCACAAAAATTGCACAGAACAGGTAGTTTTAAACTGACGAATTATTTTTATCATTGTCCTTTATTTAGTTGCGCTTTTTTCAGTACGAAGAAATTACATTTTCCCTAGTGCTTTTATGGCGCATCTTGCCTTTTGCGCTCCTAGGCTTACTTTTTATATCTGAATGGTGTACCCATTGAAAAACTTGAAACCCATTTTGGTAAGTTTATGTTTCATCAAGATATGCAAATGTGACATTTTGACTAGATTTAAACTGCAGAGATTTTCTCAGAAAATTAATTTTAGAGGTAACCCAACAAACATAAATAAAAAGGCCAGATGCTGGCCACATAGCATGCTGCCATTAGTACCCTGTACTGCTGGCAAACAGTGATGGAGCTGATCATATAGATCACAACTGGCCAGAAGCAGGGCCAATGCTGGGATGTGAGTGGTTGGAGGGGAAGGTGAAAGTTTCCCAACTGATTAGACTAGGTTATTAAATGTCCCCCTCTAAAACAAAATCGACGCGTTTTAGTGATTTTTGATAATTTTACTAACTAAAGAGTTATTCAAGGTGGGAAGTTTTAAAATGATCACTCTGTATAATTTATAATAAATATAAACACAAAAATCTTATTGTCTTCCCACAAATAAAAGTTCAAATGGTCATGCAAGCATTGACCATTATTTTCGTCCTTGTTTGGACTCATCGGTGGAGGATAATGACAGTCAATACTTGCCCGTTTTATGCTGGTTATATACAAAGCTAATACAGCATTAGCAGCATGAAAATACTAAGGCGCCATCTAATAGCAATGGCTCGGCATGCCGTTCTTATTTAAAAATTAGATATTTCCAAAATGGGAAATATAGAAAGAATTGTTCTAACTTTTAGTGGAGTTTATATGTATAATAAATAAACTTAATATTTGGCCGTTTGCTGGGTCCGCTGCGGTTGTTACGGTTATTATATATGTGGCCAATGGCTGGCCGAGTTCAGATTGCCAATGCCGGCTTTGTTACGGTTACTACATATGTGGCCATTGACTGGGTAAGTTAAGAATGCTACTGCCAGCATTTATCATGGTTACTATAAATATGGCCATTGAGTGGCCGAACTAAGGGTGCCAGTGCCAGCATGTAGCCATTAGTGCCAGGGGAAGACCGTATGCTGGCGGTTATACGCATGTTTGCTGGGAAGGACGTGCGCTTATTCGCATAAAACTTTACGTCCATTTACCTTTTTATGTGTATAATCCATTGATTTTAAAATTTCGGATAGTGTAGTCCTTCACCGTTTAAAGTCAAATTCATGGTCAAATTATTCACGTACGTCCGTTAGTAGTCTGACACATTTAGGTTATATTACAGTAGTAACTATAAACCATATAAATTTGAAAACTTACGTCTTAGAACACAATAAAATGAAGCCATGGGCAACTAGCGTCCGGAATAAATAAACTTGGCTCCTTTCAGATAAAGATAACTTTCGAGCAAAAATTCAACCGTACAGTCTAGTTTTATTATTGTTTATATATTTTATCATGTTAATCAAAACACTCTGTAACAATCAAATTTAATCTATAGTATTTGGTAAGACGATCAAGATGTTGATAATCAAAGGTTGTTTCATCACATTCTCTGTGGAACCTGGTTGTTCATAAATTGCTACTCAAACTAAATAGCCATGACTTTTATATCAAGGGATATAATGATTTTGTCATACTTATCACGAAGTAATGCAACACTGTTTCAAAGTATATTCAAACAGCTTTAAACGCAATGAGGATTGATGCACCAAAGAAAACTCTTCTGTAAACCCGGAAAAACACTACTGACATCTTTTATTACGTGGATAAGACTGCATAGACTAAAACTAGCAAAAATTACCGTCTTAGAAACAAACCACCGATCAGCAACCTTATAAACTATAAGTTTTTCTTCAATTTCAAAACTGTAATTTATTTTCATATTATATTTGTAGATTCTGATCAAGTTCTGTCGATGTTTTAAAGAAAGTTTCTAATAAGTAAATATTTTTTTGAGTCACTATTGTCTAATTGGTTTATTGATCTTGGAACTCCAGTAGAATAAGACTATCAAATAAAGACAGAAAAGTAGATTTCCAAGTAACTATACACTGAGGGCTAAACTAACCAGAAACTCACATCGAAATGAAAAAATAAAATCATAATTAAAAACAAAAACATTGGGAAAATACTTGGGACTGAATTCGCGTACGGCACACTCACTGTGCATAACTACTGTACATCCCATAGTTATCTTTGGGTCAGTTGCATGATGGTCTAAGATAGCTCAAAAAACGAACAGACTGGGTCTCTCAAAACTTAAAAACCAGTTTGTTTCTATATAATGGTTGCATTAGGCACTTGGAAACCCGCCTACTGAGTCTTCCCTTGATTATCATTATCATTAAGACTAGAACAAAGATGGGAACATACAGGCTGAAATACAATAAAAATTGGTAAGTCAGGCTGTTTTTTGACATGCCAGATAACACTTACGAACCCACTACTAGAGCTAAGCAGTGACATCATGCCTCTAAAGCAAGATCTTGGTAGATCTTGTAGCATTTAATTCAACTAGAATAAAAGGTCACGACAGAATTACTGTCAGCCAAGAGAACAGGAACTCAAATTTGAGCTTCAGTCTTACTGTCAGTCAGTCGAGAGAATCTTAGGCTCAGCTATAAGGATAGAAGTCTTCTCGTTTTAGTTGATAGTCAAGCCACCTTCAAAATACTAATTTGTTATTAGATTAAATCAGAATTGGCCTCAAACTGCTTACCAAACCTGACAAAGCTAGCTAACCCTAAAGGGTTACACTTGTATAGGTGACTTGTGTCCATATCTATAGTCAGTACTTGAGTGGGTTTATTTTTAATTTCAGCAAGCACGCCGTGGTTTAACGCGAATTCTCAGGTCGTAAGGTAAACTCAAGTCGCTGCTTTCTTTACTTTGTGTTTAAATACGTGTGCAAGTCAAGTCGCAACTATAAAATATTAAAATATGCCCAAGCAGAACTTAAGTTTGAGCTTGGTTCAAGTACTGTCTATAAATACTGGCATTAAGAGTTGGAGTAATTTACTGATTCTGAACCGGTATTTGATATCTCTAGAACTTTATAATTTGTGGAGTAGAAAAACAATAAAAAAAACTTCAGAATCATTAGAACTGTGTCACAGCAAGAAAATGGTAAACTGCCTCTCGAAATCATTGACTGACACAAATCAACTTAATGATAAGACTGACAATCGGTCACAGCAGTCTGAAGAAATACGTGCATACAATGAACCACTTTTAAAAAAAGATTCTGTATCTAGACTTTGCAATAAAAAAGAAGAAACAGCCTCTCACGTAATCTTCAAATGCAAAGTACTTGTCCAATGGAGATTGAACCTTTTATAAGAGATGAACCTTTAAAGAGCGTTCGCTACGAGAAACCTAGTGACTAAATCTAAAAGGATATCTAACCTGTTAAAACGCTTAAAACTAACCATAGTGAACAGTATTTAAGTATTGGTCAATAGATTGCAACGTTGGGATGTACAAAGCAAATCAAAACCTGATGGCGAAGTTGTGCAAGATAAATCTTGACAGTTAGTTGAGGAGTTTGTTTTCAATTCTTTCTTCCAAGAATTAACAAACTTTTTAGGACAACTTATAATTTCTATTAACCTAGATCTTGGAATTTATTGTTTATTTTAATCATAAAAACAATATATGTAAAGATCAAGTAATAATTCGTGCTGTTATTCACATCCCACTCGAGTGGCACAGATTAATTATCTGTCTGTTAAGTTAAAGACCAATAATTACATGTAAAGTACTAATTATGTTTAATTGCCTGCTGATACATAATTTGTATCTTGATCCTACGCGTAGGAGAGGTTTATATTTCTTTAAGTATAGTAACAAATTTACATAATGGTAATATGGTTGTCGTATTTTAGATTTTAGATTCTCTTTTCCAGTAAACAGACCGAAGTTACAAAATAGAAAAAGGCAGTTGTTTTTTAAATTAAGTAAAACATTTAACTGATTTAGCACAACGTTCTGTTATCTTAAAAGAATAGAAAAAAATGTATTATGAATCAATAACAAATAATTGAATAATGAAAGCAAATTAAAAATAAAGAAAACTAAAAAACTGAGAAACTGAAGAAACTGAAGAAACACATACCGGGTGATTAACGACTTCCAGGCTTGTATACAGTGTGTCCTAAAAGTATGAAATGTCCTATATATCTCAGTAAAAATGAATTTTATGAAAAGATGTTTTCTATAAAAATTTTTTAGTTTTACATACAGAGCAACACCATATAACCATTTTTTAAAAAAACAAAAGCGCAACGTACACACTTCAATTTTTTAGTGGAAAGGCATCCCTTTATTGTACTCATCTGATAGAGAATGTTTTTTTTAATGATGTAAAACCTTTATGCACTTGCTTAAGTAAATTTTAATTAAAAAGTGTTTGAAAATTTATTTCAATATTAATCTGTTACGAATTGAGAATTTTTTATAACAAGTTAATTTTATATACTATGTTTGTTTGTTTCTCTTTTGCTTTTAAGTTTGTATACAGTGAGGTCCAAATGTAACGGATTAATTAATTTTCTACGTTAATAAGTGTGTAAACGAAAAATCCTAAAACACGTCAATTTTTAAATTTAAAATGACATTTTCTGACGCTAAGAAATTTAATTACCTATCAAACTAAGATAATCAAAGAAAGAATAGTTATATGGTATTGCCCCGTAATGTAAAACCAAACACTAAACAACTTTTGTAGGAAACATTTTTTTCATAAAACTCATATTTACTGAGATATTATAGAATATTCCATACTTTTTGGACATACTGCATATCATAAAACAATAATTCAGCTTTCTTTTTCAGCTTTCTAAGGAACTTTAGTGAAATAAAAAGCACATCAACACTGCCAATGTTATGTTGTAGTTCATTCTTCATGTTTGCTTCATAAACGCATCGGCCTCTCAAAATAACTAAAAATCTAGATCAAAAAGTGTTTTTCCCATACTAGCGTATTTGTACATGAAACTACATCAATGGAAAATTTGGTAAATTTGAATAAGCTCTGAAAGGTTTTTAGTACGTATTTTGTCATCAAACTCGTACAAAGAATCTGATTGTCAAAAAAATATAATTTACAAAACTAGAAATTCAGCAAAATTAGTTGTAAAACGTTAACAGAGAACTATGTATAGATACGCATATGAGCATCCTATTTACTGCTGTCATGTTGGTTTAGTGTGTTCAGGTCTTTCCATTTTGACCGTTTGAAGTGTTTTATTATTATCATATTGGAATTTACTTTTCAATTTTTTTAAGATCTTTCTTTTGAAGCAACTTCAATGTATTTGATTTGATTTGGCTAACAGTCAGGTTAGAGGTTGTCACAGATACCGTGGTACCTACTTATCTTAAGCAAAATGCTTTTCTATTCTAACTAGATAAACATTCCTTATTTTGCTTTTAGTATACTGGACAAGTCAATAAAAATATTTTTTTAATGAAAAACCGTGCAGGGTTTAGAATGTTTAATAAATTCAACATTTGTAAATGGAATAACATTTAATACTAATTAATTTCGTACGTAAGTACTTACTAATGTTAATACGAAGAAATGTAGATGTGTAATTCTAAATTCGATTGGAGGTCTTTTATATTGAGAATAATTATAAAGATTTCATCGACGAGGGCAGAGTTTGAGTTTCAAAACCACTTGTAAGATTAATTTGTATTTAATATTTATAGATGTTTCCTTGTCCACTGACTTTGTAGGGCAAGAATGCGGTAATTGATAAAACAGACAAGTAACCAAATGGTGTTGTTATTTATAGGATGTATAATGTATAATTCTAAGTATTAAAGGGAGGCAGGCTGTTATGTAATTAAAATTAATCATATGGCTACATGGCTACCAATCAGCTGTTATGATTTTATTGCAGATTGCATATTGAACGTTTTTTAATCGACTCGAAGTGTGATTATGATTTATATTCTTGATTGATATTGTACATTAGCAATTCTTTTATAAAATGCATTTTTGCTAGGTATACCACCTACATACTACCTAT
The DNA here is from genome assembly GCA_011009095.1 of Ignelater luminosus. Taxonomy (NCBI): domain Eukaryota; kingdom Metazoa; phylum Arthropoda; class Insecta; order Coleoptera; family Elateridae; genus Ignelater; species Ignelater luminosus. Next base: position 118,339 of record VTPC01000476.1, on the reverse strand, counting down.
GACCTTTTGGATATGTAAATTTAGAAAACCAACAGGTATACGTTTAAATTGGGGAAAATGAACCCGAATTAATATTAAACTAGAGGAAACGCCAAAACTTGGAAATAATTAATTTCTACTTCCTGCTATAATATTCATATCTTTTATAAGAGCATACTTTTAATAACAATAATCAAGATGAGAAAACATCTGAGTTATGACTCGACTAAAGTTTCCCGTTCATTTCTGTTTCTGCATCTAATTTTTCTCATCATTGCAGTTTATTGATAAACGGTACCATCTAACTTAGATTTTCTGTTTTCAAATTCTTACTGCAGTTTATTCAAGGAAGTGAATGGAGCAGTGCTCCCAGGGAAATTTCCTGTTTAGGTAAGTACTTCACCAGAATCTCAATTTTAATTTTTATTGGTATGTCTGCTAGGCCTAAAATTATTCAGGGGAGCTTTTGTTAAAACATTTCACAAATATTCATAGTATTATTAAATTAAGTCGAAACAGCTAGGTAGGCAACCCATTCTGTACATGCGTACATTTTGCAGGCGACTTTGTTAATTAGAAAACAAGCAATTAATTTTGAAAGCAAGACTGCTGTGAATAAAGAAAAATTCAAAACATTTTAAACTGAGTTGTGACGATAGGATAGGATTCTCATTTTAGGAGAATTGCAACAGGCTGAATGAGTAGTGAGGATATAAGGTTTTAAGTTTAAATCCTCGTTCACTTATCAAAAACCAAGTATACAAACACAAAACATACATTAAAGAAATCGGCTTGCGCTTGATGAAAATCTTGTGGGGCGGGAGCTATTTCAGACTTTGGGGGACTAAGCAACCCCAAGCCCCGCAACTACGCCTATACAGTTGATATGGAGTCATATCTCACAGTCAGATGACATGATAGTGTTGTCTTAAGCAGTAGAAACTCCGTTTATAATACATATAACTCAATTGCATTCCTTTGGTTACGCAAAGCATAGCAGAGTTGCTTCAACGCATTAGATACACTCTGAAAAATAGGTATTCACTCGAACAATTTTCTCAAATGAAGGACAGAACAATCTCACAGCATAATTCTTTCTTACGTTGTCTTGTTACACAAAAACGGTTTAAGAAGAGGTGAAACGTTAAAAGTCTACTACATCTTTAACGAGGAAAAGGGACCAGTTACAAACGACAGTTTCAAATAACCTGAATAATAATTTAATGTTCACTTATATTAATGACTTAATATAAGTTTTTTTGTAAAATGCGTATTTTGTTATTTTAAATTACCACTGCAAGTTTACAATGATTTAAGAGCTAAGAAATTCAAATTACTAGTTGCAGTGAGTAGTGTTTGGGATTTTGTGTGCTTGGTTTGTTGGCATTAAATTTGACTTGGGTAGGATGTTTTCACCTGGAATGTAATTCAGTGAGTTTTGACTTTAAATCGCTGTTTTTATGTTTTGGTTTTCTAGAAAAAATATTTTTATTATAGAAATCTCTATTTCAGGATATTTCAGAAAATAAAGGAAGAATCCAGAGGTCAATTTAACATATCGCCCTGGTTGTGTTTATGGGTCAGTTTGCTCGGGTGCATAGAGATTTGCGGATAAGTTTCCGCTCTAACAGACTCTGCTAAAACCCAATAAATAGTCTTCCTCTTACGTGAGACAAACACAAGCATTAGTATATTATGATCTGTATCAATTTCATTTTAAGATTTGAGGATCTGGTTGATTGGTAATAGGAAGGGCCAAGTCAAATTATTCTACCCTAAAAATTGAAATCTTGCCATATATAAGTTTTGGCCATGTAGTCGAAGTCCTAAAGCAAGTGGTACTCAATCTTCTTGTCAATTTTAGGGAGTAACATTGTAAAACTTCTTTGTAAAAAATGAATTGGTCTCTTCAGTTGTATTAGTCGTTTTCTTAAAGTAAACATCAAAGATATGCAATTGAAGATCATCCTAACTGTGCTTGTATTATACTCTGTAACTACTGTAGCTCATACAAGGTGTTCCGCGAGGAATGAATATACCTTCGAGAGCTGATAGTAGAGATCGTTTTAAGTCAAAAAGTTCAAATGCACATGCGTCCTATTTTGTCCCGTTAAGTAGCTACAATTAGTTGATTTCAATGTCTGTAATCTTAAAACTTAAAAAAAAAACAAAAGTATTAATGATAATTAATAATAATAATAACAACAACAATGTACTACACAGAGTGTCTCTAAAAGGTTTGTACAACGCCCTACCATATATCCCTCAGACCAAAATAGAACGATTTAACCAAACTTACCTCTATCCAAAAGTGCTTCGTTAAGGCGCTACCATCTACGAACATGCAAAATCCACGCTCGGACATCAGAGACACTGCTTTTCAATCAACAATAATTTTAGAATCGTTATGCATAAAAGCGGTTGATTTTTCTTCAAGAAAATTGCAAAAATTAATTTTTACTGATTACAGCGCCAAATATCACGATTCGAAAAAAAGTCTTTCGAACAGAACTTACGCATTTTTTTCAAGGAATTCGAATCTGCAAGAAGAAATGGGGGTTCCCATTTGAAATTTCAAAGTTGCCCCCCCGCCCCGCCTCACCCCCAGAGGGCGGTGGGAGCGAGCTAATTTTTACACAGACAGACGTCCCCCTTGATACTATTAAAGGTTTATTTAGAACATTTTTTTTGTACAATGCTTATTTCTCGAGATATTTAGTTGTCTCAAATTAAATACAACACCCGGTATACGTAGGGCAATATTTGTATTTGAATAGACATCGCAGAGATCATGTGAATTTAAAAATTCACTTATATCTGATGCAGAGCGTATATTTTTATTATTTTCTAATAATTGTTTTAAGTAACAATGCAAATGAAGGCACTTATCACTTAATGCTTTTTCTTCCAAATCATTCGGATACTTCGTGATTACTTTTACCGTTTGCTTCATTATTTTATCCGTATTAATCTCAGACAAATTATGAATTTCGAGTTTTTATCGTCTCTCAAATTTTGCGGCCCCTCAAATTTCGCCGCCCTAGACCCAAGTCTTGCAGGCCCAAGCAAGCCTAAATCCATCACTGTTCATAAAGAGAAACTTTTTTTATTACATAATCCAATACAAATAGGTTAGAATAAATTAAAAAAAAGTCGTGACTTACTAATAAATGCAAAATAAAATTATTGTGGAATATGAGGATGTTATCGCATGTTGTCGCATGTTATCATTACACTCATTTTGTTGGTTTTAGTTGCATGCATCTTTTAAAATTAAAAATTGAAATGTTACGTTTTGCACGTACTTACATATTTCGTTTTCAATTTTTGGCTCAAAGCTTATTTCCGTCGCCGCGAGAGGGCGCACAGATCGGCATTTAAAACAATATCTATACGCTGTTTAAAGTTTGTACCGTAGCGTGTGAAAGCAAATAACTGAAAACCACAAGGCGATCAGAACGACAAATATCAACAAAATGATGCATATTTTCAGAAAAGTCTATAGCGTACCGTTTCGGCTGAAATCGTTGCGTTTTAGTCTACTGTGCAACAGTTCAGGAAATAAAAACTCAAGTCTAATATGACTTACTGCTGCCGTTTGTATTTGAGGTTAGGTATAAGTTGTTACGTGGGAATTGTAGTTTATGTAGAGAAAAGCGGGTTGTTCTCAAATCTGTGGTGGATGCAATATTAAAAAGTGGGATATACTTAATTATCAATATACTCATCCAGGTCCAGGAGCAAGCAAGGGATTACCAGCAGTGTGTAATCATGGATGCTAGCAGGGCGCCCCGCCGTAAGCCTGATTACTGCTTCTGAACGTAAAAAATTGTATTCGTGTCGCAGCCAAATAGCAAAATTTTACGTTTTATAAAACGCGTTCATATTGTAAAACATCGGCAAAATTCAGATTATTTTACAATTGGTTTGACTATTTCAGTCATAAAACGACAATTAAGTTGTGGCCAGAATACAAACACTAATAGAATACCAACTACTTTACATTTTGATTTATTCGTTATAGACAATGCTTGAAGAAATCTCGTCATTTTTTAAATGTTGCTACTAATCTACAACGAATAAGGCTGCAGTCTCACTGAGCGATCGCGAGCAAGGGAGTGGAAGCGACTAAATTACAACCAATGCTTTAGAAGACAGGACTCTCACAGACCTTCAATAGTCTTCGATAGATAACCGCCGACCAAAACAGAACGAAACCTCTCTCACTAAGGTTCTTATAAGACAAACGAAATTTTGAATTTGCCGCTATTTTTCTGTAATTAAATCTAACCTCACATGAACCTCACAATGTTTAACTCTGGGTATGATTCTGGTATTGTTTATAAAGTAACTAATACATAAACAATAATAGTCATCATCATCATCATAATCGTAATAGCAAGAAAATGAATACTAATAATAGTAGTAACGATAGTGATAGTTCTACTGTTGAAACCAGCGTATAGGGATTATGAAGTAAAACAACTCTTAAAAAAGCTCGCAAACAAACCAGCAGGGTTGGAGGGTGGTTCGCGCTTGTAGAATAGATGTCACGACGGTCAAACGCAGCGCGATGTTACCGGCATATAGTAATTGAGGTTAGACCAGTGTCGTACGCGTTTTCCGTGCACGTTTTCATGGTTTTCATTCATTAATGTTCATTTAACGCTGGTGAATTTTTACAAAATATCTTTGAGGAGCATTTGTATGGTGACAGGGTGCCGTGCAAATAACGAAACGTTTAATGTACATTTTTTTAATTTCCCAAGAATAAACGAAGGTAAGGAACAAAAGTTTTGTTACTTCCGATTAATTATAATGATGTATTGATATAATAAATATTGTAGATGTGAAGAATGGGCACGTGTACCAAAATAACTTAGATGTGTTGGTGCAAACTTTATAAGGTCTGCTCAGCACATTTTGAAGACAATCTCATTAAAGGCAGAAATAAGAAATGTCTTGCTGCAAATGCGATACCAACAATAATAACCCAGCAAGCAGCAGAACATTGTAGTAGTATTTACTAATTCGACTCATCTAACGAAGACTGTTAAGTAATTCATTATTTATACTTTTGAAATAATCACAAATATATAAAGGGTTTTCCAATAAGAGGTGTTATTTTGAATAGCCCGCTATTTCGGTAGATGTCACTTTTGAAGCTATCATTTTTTTGACATTTGACAAGTAGAAACTACGCCATTAATAAATATGGAACGATACACGCTTCAACAACGCATTGAAATTATTAAAATTCACTATAAAAATGGTGAAAATTTGGCAGAGACGGTTCGTAAAACTCGAACATTTTTGGGTCACCGTGAAGCATCTTGTCGGACCGCAATACAGAAATTGGTGAAAAAATTCGAGCTCTTGAGACAAGTTAGTGATGTGAAGAATAAAACCCGTGCACGTCGCTCAAGAACAGCCGAGAATATTGCTGTTGTAGCCGAAAGTGTTAAAGAAAACCCAGGTTTGTCCATTCCTCGTCGTTCTTTGGAATTAGCCATTCCACAAACGTCATTACACCGTATTTTGCATAAAGATTTGGGTCTTAAGGCTTATAAAGTCCAGTTAACACAAGAACTCAAGCCGGCCGATCATCAACAACGTCGTGTCTTTGCTGATTGGGTCGTTGAAATGCATGAAAATGATCCAGAATTCCATCGAAAAATCATCTTGAGTGATGAGGCCCATTTCCACCTCGGTGGCTTCGTCAACAAGCAAAATTGTCGGATCTGGGGCTCAGAAAATCCAAGAGTTATTGTTGAAAAGTCTCTCTATCCTCAACGTGTGACTGTTTGGTGCGGTTTATGGTCCGGCGGAGTCATTGGACATTACTTTTTCGAAAATGAGGCTGGAGCAACAGTTACGGTGACTGGATTGCGCTATCGAGAGACGATTAACGATTTTTTATGGCCGGAATTGGATGGTATTGATCTGGACAACGTTTACTTTCAACAAGACGGCGCTACGTGCCACACAAGCAACGAAACCATTGATCTTTTACGGAAAAAGTTTCCGGACCGTGTTATCTCTCGAAGAGGTGATCACAATTGGCCACCGAGATCTTGTGATTTAACACCTTGCGACTTCTTTCTTTGGGGCCACGTGAAAGAGAAGGTCTACGCCAACAGCCCAGCGTCGATTCAAGACCTCAAAGATGGAATTCGTGAGGCTATCGAGGACATAGGGCAGCCACTTTGCGATTTGGTTATGGAAAATTTCATGAAAAGGATATTGTCCTGTAAGCGTGGTCGTGGTGGTCATTTGCCTGATGTTATTTTCCACTATTAACGGCATACCTTCCTCTTTATAATGAAATAAACATCCGATCATTTATATTAAAAAATGGCACTTTTCTTTGAATATCAAAATAACACCTCTTATTGGAAAACCCTTTATTTATATCATTACTAAAATTCATTAAATTGCAAGAAGGATATTGTAGTATCACAATTTAAGAATTTTTTAATACTTTAATTTTCTGTTTTATTATAGAGATAAACGATATTTCAAATGATATAATTTAAATGAAACAAGTTTAAAATTTATTTCTAAATTTAATAAACAAACAGGTGTTGTTTGAAGTAAGATTATAATGTTTGCTTGTATTGACTCTGTTAATGTTTTCTTACAAATTTCATGTTTAACAGATTCTGATGTGCATATACAAGTATTACCTACAACAGAACCTCTTGATCGTATCCAAACCTTAAAGTCATTGAGTGAGAGGACACTGAGAAAAAAAGCATTGCGGCTTAAGATTAGTTTGTTACAACAACAAGTTCAGTCATTGAGGAAACAGCTGCAGATTGTTAATCAACCACTGCAAGATAAACTTAACAGTTGTAGATTTCAAGCTATTTATCGAGCCTCGCTTTCCAAGACATGTTGCAGTTTTTATATACCAACAACTAGTTTTTTTTGAAAAAGAAAAGGCAGGGCAGAAGATATTGCATTGAATTTAAACATTTTTGTTTAAAAGTGTATTTCTTAAGTCCAAAGTGTTATAGATTTCTATTATTATATGTACTCTGAATTAATTTAAGGTGATTTACTTTACTATGTACATAGGGTAGATAGTTTTTTAGCAGCATCAGTATTTTTTGCAACGATTACAGTATCAGCAAAATCAATAATTGAGACAGGGCAAATGTCTGAATCATTAAACAGATCAAATCCATGTTTGTTGCTTACATCAGGTTCTGATTAAATAAAAATATTTATCTGTAATGATTTAGTTTTATTTGTATGCAGATTAATAATTAGATTTTGCAGTTTTAAAGGAATGGCAGATGATGTAATAATGTTCTTTAGGTGTTCATAACTAATTGAATCGTATGCTTTCTCAACATCTAAGAATTATCAATGTCAAACTTTTTTATTTAATTTTGTTTTCTAAAGAATATTTTCAACAATAGCACTATTTATATGATTTTGATTTTTAAATTGAACTTCCACAGAGAACAGATCTGTCAAGACAAAACAGAATCTAAATTAGTTTCAACGGCTCTAACAAAGAATCAGAAATTCACATATAATGTGTTTTGTGGGAAAGTAAGCCATTTCAAATCATAACAAGTTAATTATGTCAATGGGTATAAAAATACAAATTGAAATTCAGCATAAATCATTCCTAGTATTTTCAACCTGTATAATAAGTTAACTATTATAGTTAGCAGTTTGTATCATATTGCATGTAATTTTGTCTTATTTTATTTAAATTTTGTAAAACAAGAGAAATAATATTAATGTAAATGTTGATAAAAAAACAAAAGTTGTACATAATACATGTATAAATAAAAAACATACGTAGCAAAATAATATGAAAACAACCAATTTATTGATTTATTTAAATGTAACCATTGAAGATAGATATTTGTGTACGAGAACAATAATGTATCTAAAATGTATTGTGATAAATTTGATTTCTTTGGATATTTGTGCATGATTTACATCCTCTTTAATTTAATACAATTTAATAACAGAAAATGCAATGGTAGCCTTTCTAGTAATTCATAATGTCCATAAATGAATCTATACACGCCACTGACATTAGCGTAGCGACATCTGTTCGAAATATCGGTACTACCCTCCTACTGTTATTTCAAGGTCATCGGTCGGCGTTTGAAAACAAAGGATTTTCAAAGAGTTGGTCTACTTCAACTATACGCTGTTGAAACGTTCCTAATATATGTATAAGAGATTTCGAATAAACAAAAGATCTGTATGGGTTAGACCAATCTTTTTAAAAAGAACAAACTTAGGAGAATTTCATACTTTATTCCCTCAGTTTTTAAATGATCAAAAAAATTCGAAGGTTATTTTCGTATGTCATCAACCTGCTTCCAATTACTAATACACAAACTGCAACCATAGTTTAGAATAGGGCATACAAACGACAGCTGTTTTTAAAAATCTTATTTTTTTCTGATGCGCACTACATTTATTCTACTATCTTCTTAGGTCAAGATGAGTCAAATCTCAAACACGTTTAAAATGATGGGCTGACTTAAGTCAACCTAAGACGACCGATTACGACCAATCGATGTAGTGAGAGAACGACTGAAAGATAGGCTTGTTTGAAATTTTGACCTATCAAAGACAACCCAAGAAACAATTCTGTGAGAGTACTTTTTTCTTTAATTTTTGTTTATAACGGATAGTATATTAATATACAAGTTGCAGAAGGCATCTATTCAAGCATAGCGGCGAGTTGAGGAACAAATGAGTGCTTGAAGCACCTTCTGCAACGAGTGTTTTATACTATATTTTTTATTTTGCCGCTTTATACCATTTTCTAAATTAAAAAATAAAATTTTAAATCTAGTGAATTTTACGGTGGTTGGTGACATTTATGTGGCGTAATTTTGGGCGGCTGTGAAAAAACTTCTTTTTCATTGTTATTTATTAATTAGCTTTGTTCTTTGACGTATGACATAAAAGTGTTTTTGAAGTAGGCAGTTCTTGATTTTTATTACGAACGTGAAAAAAGTTTTGTATGCAATTTGTGAGTAAAGTTACTTTTTTTTCTCTCGGCGGATTTGCGCACTCGCCTTCAGCTCGTGCGGCAAACTTTCCTTCTTGTTAAAAAATGATACACTTTATTCACTTGTTGCATAAATAACTATTCATAAATCAATATTAAAAAGATTTTCCCTCTTGTATACCCCATCGCTTTACACTGTGTATCTTCTTTCTTAAATGGAACGATATGCCGCAAAGAAATAAGATGTTATATTTTATATAGTGAAATAATGACGCCACAAGATTTCTTTGAATTATTAAATTACATAAATAAAAAACTGCTGCATAAACCAGATTCAAGATTACATCAATGCAGGTTTCCAAGCAAACACAATTCTTTGAAAGAGTAGGTAGTAACTGACAGAAATAAAGTGACCAAAAAAATTAATTTACTAAAAAAAATGGAATTTACAGTAATCATATGTTAATTAAGATATGAAGACAGAACACAATAATAGTATCTGTAAAATATTGATTTATTAACTTAACTAAACTAAACTTTCAATTATGAGATTAAAGATAATTGCTTTGTAAACTTAAATTAACTAATAAATCTAATTATCCTTAAAAGTATTTTACAATAACATCAGTATTTCTATAAAAATGGCTATTTACTTGAAGACTCGGTTTGAGATCTTCTAACTTTCTTTACTTGTCTTCGTGACTAAAAAATAAAGATTATGTACTTAATACGTCACAACCAAAAATACTCGGAAGTCTTTGATTACCGCTTGTCGTCGTTTTCTTTCTTCCTTGATTTGTCGAAACAAGAACACAGCACTTTCAGTGCTACTACTGCTCAATTCATCAAATGATTTCTGTTTTGGTAAAACAGGTAACACAAAATCTTGCTCTGTTCTAGCAGGAGGTTCAAATGTAGGCGTGGTATTATTAGAAAGTACCTTTTTAAGATTTTCTAGGTTTTTAATTTGCATTTTTTTTGTATCACATTCTTCACTTAATTGTTTTAATTCATCTTGTTGAAGTAAGTGGGCATTACGAGTATCTCTTAATTTTTTCTCTATTTCTTGTATGTCATTATGTAACTGTTTTTGGATATTTTCAAATTCTTCTGTTTCTTTTGAAGTGTCAGTATCAAAGTTACTTTTTATCAAATTAATTTTTTCTATAATCGCTGCTCTTTTGGACTGTTTTTCTTCTTTGCATCGATCAATTTTTAGTGCAATTTCATCAATTTCATCAGATATATTATTTATTAACTGTTTTGTTTCATGTTCATACAGCTGGTTGTTTTGTTGTAATTCATTAATTTCTGAGAGAATTTTGTTGATATCATATTGTACTGACAACAGTTGCTGTTCACATGCTGAACGCTCATTTAAAAGTTTATCAGTTCCTTGGCGTAATTCATTTAGTGCACTTTGTGTTGTCTCTGTTTTTAGCTCTAATTCCCTGACTAATTGTCCATATTTTGATAGATCCTTAGTAAATATATTTATTTAAACCAATTTATAAACATTTTTATTTGTATTCTAATTACCTGTTCAATATCCTTTAAAAATGACATTCCTTTAGTTTTCTTTATTTCCATACCTTCTTTTCTCGTGAGTTTTAGAGAATGCACATCATTCAGTTGTTTAACATTGTCTTCGTACTTAACTTTATGTTCATTTTTATTAGTCTCTAACAATTTAATATCTGTGTTTAAATCAATTAGAGTGCTCTGAGAGATCTTTTCTTGCAAATCATTATTATAAACTTTTTGATGTGCAACAGCTCGTTCCACAGACCTTATTTCTGTTTCTATTTTTTGCATTCTAGAAATTAATTTTATACCACTTATATAAATGAATATAATAAAATTACTATTAGGTACTATACTTACATTAAATTATTTTCATCTAATGCATTGCATACTTTTTCATTGCTTTCTCCAAATGAGTCTTGTTTCTCCTCAATTACTTGTAATATTTCTTTAAAGCATTTTTGCTTATCCTGCAGTGTACTTTTCAGATCTTCATTACGTTTTTTTAACAGGTTCACTGTAGTACAACAATCTTCACTATTTCGATGTAGTTCTTTAAATAGTTTATTTAACTCCTCAAGCTTATTAGTGTGAGAATTAATTTCTTGCAGTATTTCTAAACATTGGTTTTCATGTATTTTTAAATTCTCTTTAAATGCTTTCCTTTGATTATTAATTATTTTTATTACTTCAGTTTTTCTAGTTAGTTTATTCTCATAAACTTCTACCATCTTCTTTAAATTCTCATCAACAGATATCTTCTGTTTCTCAATTGATTCTCCTAAATTTGTCTTATTCTGTAAGCACTCTTGCAATAAAGTATTATTTCGAACCAAATGTTTGCCAATTTGATTGGACATCTCTCGCATCTTATCTATTTCAGACTTTGTTTCGTTGCTATAATGATTCTCTTCATTAAGTTTACCTTGTAATTCTATAACTACTTTTTCCAAACTACATTTAACTGATTTCTTTTGTAGCATAGACTGCTGATCTTCAGTAAGAACCTTTTGGTAATTATCAATGTTTTTCTTCATTATCGCCTGTAAATCATCACACAATAACACTCCATATATTATATACAATAAAACTTATTTTATGATACTCACTCTAGCCTCTCTCATTTGGTGAATAGTTTTTACTACAGGTATATCGCTTTGCAAGATATTGTCATAATCAACAGATTTTGATATATTGGTATTAGTATCCGCATCTTCAGCTTGCATATTGTCAATTAAAATAATACAAAGAGAACTAGAAAAGATAATATTATTTAAGATAATAAGATATTAAAAATTATTTTATTAGATATATCTAAATCAAAGTGCCACTGTACCTGGCAATCTAATCTAATTAATAGAAATTCAAGCAAAATTGATCTTGTTCACATCTGAAACTTTTGAAACCTCCAAAAAAAACATCTAAAACATGCGCACTGCTTTCTGCTTTTCATTTGTTTGTGCCTCAGGAACCGTCGCAGGAATCACACTACACAATAATACAATGTTGCCATGTTGTTTATAAGTATTCTTTTACGTAACTTGACAGTGTTGCACGTAATGTTGCGCCATGGTAACAATTTCCAAAAAACTTTTTATGATTGGTCATTTTAACAACTTGGGTAAAAAGGAACAGTCTCACAAAAGTGTTAAGTTAGTAAGTAATCATAATAAATAAATCGTAACTTACCTCACTGAACGATTATTTGTTTAGAAACCAAAGCATGACAAGATACTGATGACATCACACGCTTGGTATCAACTGAAACAAGTAATTTTGTCATAAAACGTCATTTGCCATTTCCAATGTTTTCCAAGGAAATACATAAAAAGGTGATTGCAGTAGATCAGTTTATTAGTTGTCACTTACCACTAAAGATTTATAATGCATTCAATAGATTCAATTATTTATTTTAAAGTTCTACTCACCTAGAAGCTTCTTTGGTGTATTTTCATGTTTTTAAACGATAATATTTTACGTTAAAATATATTACCTTGGCCTTCTTGATAAAACAATGCAGAATTGCTAGATTTACAACGCATAATTTGTAAAATTATTATATTATATATTAAAAGTGATGTGATGACGGTTCGTTTTGACGTAAATTCTAAGCAATTCATTAATTATTATTCTTCCATTAACTGCAGTGCAAAACGTATTATAATAATAACATATTTGACAAATAAAGTTTCTTATTTACCAAATAAGTCTCATCAGAAGTTTGAAATACAGAAAGAATGTATTATTTTATAATAGTTATTTACGCAATAAGTGGGATACACACATTACTATAGCACGAAAATGGAAATTGCGTAAACGAGGGCGTTAGCCCGAGCTTTGCGTAACCATGTGAGTGCGGTAATAGTGTATCCCACGAATTGTGTACAAAATTTTATGTAGAATCATTGAATTTTTTGCAAATGAAATCATTTTTGCTGCTCTCAATCATGGACTAACAACTTTCGATCAAGATTTTGTGAATATTAATTCAAAGTAACAGCTGAATCTCATTGTTCAAAATGATAGCAACGCACTTAGCAACAGTGTAAACAGTAAACAAATTTGAAAATATTATCGCACGAGCGCAGTAATCTCAAACATTACGTTAACCCAATGAGTGCGATTTATAAGATATATCTCACAACTGTACATAAATATTATTTATCTACGATTCCTCAATAATATAGTCGTTATACGCATAACCATAGTCATAAAACACTAGTGAATTGTATGGATTTTATTCACTGGCGGTGTTTTGTTGGTTGCCTATTTGTAGATATAAACAAAATAGAAACTGTTATAATCCCAAACTATTTATTGTTAAAAAAAAATTTGGACATCGTCTTCAGAGGATCCTTGTATTCCAGGTCTAAAACTCTCTTTGTGAAGATTGGTTACTTTCATTGACTTCTACATATTCAAGAACTTGGACATCGCCTCCTTCAGGGAAATCCACCTCCAGATCTTCCTCAGAAGTGTTAGAATCGTAGATAAAAGGTCGTATTCGACTCGCACATAATGGGCATTATTCACTCGGGATGATCTACACACTCGTCTTCGCCTCGTGTGTAAACTTCATCCTCTAGAATAATAGCCTACATTATGTGCTCATTGAATAATATACTATTATTAGGAGCTTATTAGTAGATTGAAATACCGGCCCTTAGACCTGTCCATACGAATAATATGGCACATATAGAAACTTCAGTCTTCACTTAGGGAAGTTTCTGTTGGCTTAATTGCAAAAGCAATGATACGGATTATTGCAGATGTTGCAGAATCCCAGGCGAGAACCGATTTCTCTACATCATCATTGGCACTGATAGACAAAGATTTTTTTACAGGAATAATTCTTATGTAATTCTGCCTGCTGAATCCAAATATGTCATTAGAATTTGTCCATCACCCACCATTTTTTGTAATTGTTGAATTTTATCCCAAATTAGCATATCCTGTACCTTATGTCTATTTCTTTGAATTTCTAATTTTCGGACCGCTTTAAACTACAATACTATCATGAATTCTTATTCACCCAATAACGAATTAGTTTGGATAAATCTGGATTCTTTGTCCCGATGATTTCGAGGGTCAAGAAAACAGGAAAACAGACCCTGACTTTGTTGACATGTCCGAGGAACCTCTTAAAATAAGCCAGTTCAATTTGAATGATTTAGTCCATAATCTGAATATGTCAGAAAATCAAGCAGAACTCTTAGCTTCAAGGCTCAAAGGATGGAATTTATTAGACAAAGGCAGCAAGAACTGCAACATTTATTTTGTAATGGTTACTTTCAGCCACCATTCCATGTGGCTGGTTGATTGATGCTTTCGGGGTGTCCTCGTATTTTTTTTTAACTTTCTCTCATTTGGAGATGTGTCTGATACTTATGACTTCACACTGAGAGGCTGATTATTTTTTGAAGCCCTCTTCTATTTTTTTAATCAATTAGGGTTGACGAACTTTGAAATTTTAGTAAGATAGCAAGAGGGACGCAGGGTATAATTATTTCCAACGTCTAGTCTAACTCATGTTAGTCTAACTTCTCTTTGTAATTAAATTTGGGAATTTGAACAGCTGTTACTAGGCTACTTCCTGTGAATGGTGTTAATTCTAGAATTTGTTTAGTGAATTTGATTGTAGATGTTTCTAAGGAGAGTTAAGTTTAATTGTAAACTCTTGATGAATTGGGACATTTTATTTCCTTTTGCTCTTTAGCGGATGAAGTTAGGTATGACCAGTCGGAAAAAAAATTGTAGTTAATATTTCTCCCTACTTTTACTAATTGGATTTAATTGGATGCCATTGATAGAGATTTCTTTTCCTTTAAATTGAGAGTTTAAAATTTTCTGCGGAACCTACTTGCAATCGGGGGGCTGATTGGTTGTGCACTTTTTTGAGGATGTAGCGGCGTATCCGCGTATTTCCCCTTGACGAGACAGACTTGATTTCCGGCGAATCCCCTTGTCATATTGTTTCCAGGTCGGTTGTGTTAGTGGTGCGAAGCCCTATACCTATAGGGCTTCTTCTGGGAGCGACCTTTTAGATCGCCGTAACAGCGGTTTGGAAGTCATATCTAGATCAGTGGTTCACAAACTTTTATGTCAAAGCCCCCCCCCAGGCAAGAATTTTGTTCGCGACCTTCCTCTTTCACCTCTTGTCGTACTTTATTCATAATAAAACAATAACAATAAAAAATTGTTTGGTGTTTAAAAGTGTTAATGTTTTCGTTTATGTTCCACAAGTCACGTTTATGTTTCTGAATATATGATAAAACTTAGGTTAGTTAAGTGTTACGGCATTATTTTTGTTTCATATGTTTTTACTTTTATTTATGTTGGAAATAAATGTCCTAGTAAGGCGTTTTTCTTTTATTCTCTCGCGACCCCCTCAATTCTTTAACGCGACCCCAGAGGGTCGCGACCCACACTTTGGGAACCACTGATCTAGATTAATTAAGGGTGAAGATCTCAACAGTGCCCTCGCAACATATCTTCTGCATGGTTTCCTTTTAATTAATTGGGTCACCTACAACTGGTCAACTAGCTTGGAAATCATCAGCTTAAGTTCTGGGATGAGATTATTCCAACATCGCAATCAGATTTGGATCTCATTTAAACTTCTCCGATTTGGGTAGTTCTCCTGAGTTATGTACTTCAATGTTCAATAGCGCCGTATTCGAAATAATACATTTTAAAGATTTAATTACCAAAAACAAAATTTTAAGGATAATTTTTGATACCAATCACTTGTCAAGTTAAAGTAATTGAACACTATTAAAATTTTTGTTACCTTGTTGGTTGGTCATGTTTCAAAATTTTTTTATTGTTTAAAGTTTCTTTTTATTCCTAAAATTGTTTTAACTAGAATCTGGACTTGAATTGAAATTTGTTGCTTCCGTAATCATTGTTGTTACAGTTCAGCAGTGGGGAAGTTTCTGGCCAAGTTTTTTTTATTCTTGTTTCAGTTTTTGGTCCAGAGTAATTTTTTTTGTATCTTATCCTAATTTTTTTTTGTTGTTAAATGGAACTAGTTAACTTTAATTAATATAATTTGGAATTGATAGTAGAAATTTTACCATAATAGTCTTATGTAATTATTGCTTCTTACAATTTTTGAATCCATAATAATTATAAATTGTTGAAAGTTATTTGATACGAATTTTTATAAATTTATGTCTTGCACTACAGATTATGATTTCGAGTGTTGGTGGTTGGTGATGACTGACAGTTAGCTAGTGGGAAGGCCCTTGTAACTACTTTTTGCAAATCCTTGAAGTAATTTTTGTTTTGTTTATATTTAATTAATTAAATTTTATTTTTCCATAAACTGTCCAATAAAATACACCTCTACAGTATTGTCATCAATATTTTGATTTTCACTCAAATATGATTTCCAAAAAAAAACTTCTACTTAGTAAAGTTTTCATTTATAATCATACTAATCGTTCTTTGAATAATAGAATTCCTTTTTTTCAGTATAAATAACTGTTACTTATTTTTTTTACATATATCTTGTATGTTTTAGGATACAACTGGATATGAAGGACAGATATCTGGTTCTTGTCCTGGTCGACATGGGAACTCAGCTTACTACAATGACAACCTTATACCAGATACGAAGCACAAGACTCTTCTCTAACGATAATATTTTTATCTATGGGTGCACTACTCAGATACATACATGGCTTCCTCAAAAATAAAATCTGTTTATTGTATACCCAAATTTATTGATGATCTTCATAACAGTATCAATAATAAATCAAAGGTATTTACAACAACAATTCAAATTTTTTTAGACAAACTTTAAAAAAAACTATCAAGCATATCTTTCAAAGTCAATAAAAATTAATTCAGATTTATTGATTATTTCTTTTATCTCTTATTTGTTTTAATGGCGATAAGATAAATGAACCTATATATGATTTTGGATGCAAAACATATGAATCAATTTTATTTTACGATTGAAATTTTACATTTTCATTATCTTCGGATATGATAAGCATTTGTAATCTGTACTTTGTTGATGTCGTACGAGGTAATAAATATGTATAATTCAATAATAATGAGGTAAGATTACTCTTATAATTTTGTTTAAAATAATAAGTTTATTGTGTATTTGTGCATTTGTTTCCATACAAATACTTTTCCATTATTATTTTCTAAATATACCCTTAAGTAATTTTGGTAAAAAACAGTGATAACAAGGAAATCTAATTTTAATGAAGTATCACATTATTATAAGCGCTTTACCACATTAAGTTCATGGGCTTCAAAAGAAACACGATTTTTGTTGTTTGCACAATTGGGTGACTCATAACTATTTTTAAGGCCAATTGACATTATCCTTTTTTCTACCTATTTTTTAGAATCAAACCTGAATCGATTTTTATCCTAAAATACAACCTAGTTTCGAATCAAGGTTTGTACACTTGAGATGATGTTTACCGAGGTTAATTTTCCCGAGTTCATTGAATAGTGCTACCACACCAACCATTTTGTTCACTTTAACCTCAATTTATATCTCAGTTTTTATAAAAGGTCTGTGTTTACAACTAACTGCTATACATTTGTTTATGTTGAATAAAAAAGATAGAAAATCATTTCATTATCGTCAGCAGTCAGTAATGTTGAAACGTCGTTTAGTGCGCAAGTCTAGGATAGAATTTAGCATCAAAATATGTCTGGATCTAGTTTGTCAATCTACTTTTTAGAAGTTTTTAAGATGAAAAAAGAATGGCATTTCAAATTATAAGGGACCATCCTAGACATCTAAGTTCTAATTTATAGAAAAAAAGGTTGAAAATAGGATAATGTCAATTGGTCTTTATAAAGTTCGGAACAAAATTCATCATTTTGTTATAGATTTTTTTTGAAAAATACTTGAACACGTTGATTATATATTCCAATAAGGCATTTTTGTGAGCATAGGAAGATGTTTTTTGACAGATCATTCTTGATCATCATTTTTTTAAAATTGCAACCCCAGTTTTTTTATAGATTTTGATAGACTTCTTCACTGGTTGAATGATGGTGTAAAAAATTTGGTACCTTACATAACAACTGTTTTGAGAAAAACACTTATAAAGTTTAATAACATCAACATTTGTTCTCAACAAAAATATTTAACACTAAAAATTAAAAAAGAAACAAACAAAATCATGCTTCCACTAGACAATTAGCATTGAATAATGATACTGATCGTTCAGCGGTAGTCAAATTATTTAAACACGAGAAATACCATCCTTAAGGTACACTTAATACATGAATTAAATGAAGATGATTCAGAAAATCCAAATATCTGGCAGAAGTCAGAATTTCTTCAAAAAAAATAAGGTCCTAGAAGATGACTTCTTATTATTCCGACCCATACATGAACCTTTTCTTGATGCTGGCTGTCAGACTCTTAGGTCCAATGAGGATCTCCTCTTGGCCAGTATCTGTAGTTATGACAATTAACAGTCCCGTTAGGGCAAAAAGTAGCTTCCTCAGAAAAGATAATGTTATTTAAAAAGTTAGGATCCCTATCACAGCGTAACATTAAGTCTTCACAAAACTGTAACTGACAGTCTAAATAATCTTAAACTTTATAAGTGTTTTTCTCAAAACAATTGTTATGTAAGGTACCAAATCTTTTATACCATCATTCAACCAGTGAAGAAGTCTATCAAAATCTGTAAAAAAACTGGGATTGTAATTTTAAAAAAATGATGATGACGTCATAGTTCAAGAACATGATCTGTCAAAAAACATCTTCCTATGCTCACAAAAATGCCTTATTGGAATATAAAATCAACGTGTTCAAGTATTTTTCAAAAAAAAAATCTGTAACAAAATTATGAATTTTGTTCCAAACTTTATCACCACTCTGTATATAGTCTATTAAAATGACATCTTTTTTCTAACATCTGGATATTATAAAGTGATATCGGAATATTAGAAGAATAATTATTTATTTATTAATTTATAAGAAGTTCATAGAATATGTTTATTTTATGTTGGATGATGCAAAACCTATTATCGTATATTTCTATGCTCATATTACAATAGTTGACATTATGTGTTCCTTTTTTATTTTTATCCAATAAACTTATTATCAATCAATTAATCTGAAATGCTTTGTGTATGGTTAGAAGGCACTAATTTGTGAATTCTGTTTTTACTGTATGTTTGATTAATTTTTCATGACCTCCCATTCTAGGAATATTGTTTAAGTGTCATGAAATAATCTTACAAACAACTGCTTTCTCTTTTCTTTGTTTTGCAATCTGATTCATTTATCATAATTCTGATATTTTTAATTTCAGATTTGTACTAGTATTACTTATGTTAAGCCAATGTATAGATGGCCCATCAAGAATGGAATATAGTATAATTGGAAATAAAATAATATTAAGAAATTCTAATGGGATCCCCAAGCTTAACGAGACAACTACAATAATTGAGGCAAAATACAATTTCATTTCTGAGCTTATGCCTTCAACATTCAGCCATGGTAAATTTACTCACATAGATTTGAAAAACAACAAAATAAGAGATGTACATAAAAATACATTTGCAAATCAAACAAAATTAAAAATGTTGGATTTATCTGGAAACGGAATACGATACTTCAATGATAGCCTAAAAAACAATTCAAAACTGCAGAAACTATATTTACACGATAATCCTCATTTGTATTTTTTATCGCTTGATCTTCCGGAGAACTTGCAAAAACTAAATATGACCAATACTTCATTTAACATGACAATGGATGATTTAAACAAATTTAAAAAATTGAAGTATCAAGGTCCACTATACACAGATCGGTGCACTTGTAATTGTATTTGCACAGAAGACAAACAAGAAAAAAGTAAAACTACAAAGGAAATGAACAATTCAGCACAAGAATTGCCAAAAGTTGCTTCAGATTTAGAAGATAAAGTGAGATTTACCTGGGACTGGGTACACAGTTTATTAACTATTACTATAATATTAGAAACTATTGTTTTTAGTTTTATATATTTCTATTCTAATTCACGTCATTACCAGCCTGCACCACAGACTTGACATATACGCCTGTACTCAGTAAGGATTATTATTAAATATGGAATTATTATTTTTTTTAAGAATGATCTCACTTCATAATTTGAAAAATGCTGAATGGGCCAATTATGTAATTGACGGTAGATTGACAGACAAGCAATAACTGAAAACGATTTTTAAAAAGTACATATTATGTTCATTTTAGAATTAAGTTTTATTAATCTTACTACTTACTTTAAAATTAATAAACGGAAAATTGTTTAATTATAATTCTTAAAAGAACTGTTTTTGTTGTTTAAATGTAAACAAATGTCAATTTGAAAATTCAATTACGTTTGACATTTTTGAAACATAGCTCAAATTTATGTGCAATCGCGTCTACTATTTCTAATGTTATCCTTGTCATACACCTTCTACTTAAATGGAATGCTAATGGTTCAATATATATCTCTTTTTTCAACATACATTTCAAATAGGTGCGTGTTGCCGATGATTAAAAATAAATCTGTGATGTATGTATCTCTTTACGTGAAATAGATATTAGTTATGTTTATGTTCTAAAATTTGTTTATTTAAGACGGAAACTGTTGCAATACATGTGTGATATTCTTCCAATAAAATTAAGATAAAAACTATTACAGTTTTAGCATTTCGTTTATGTATTACACATTTAGGGTAAGGTGGAGCAAGTATGGCATGCAGGGCAAGATCAGCAATGGCTAGACAACATAGAAAGATAATATCGAATTGCATCTAATTGAGACAATCAAGTTGCATATGTTGCATAATGCTTTTTTGTTCGACATTAATTTTTTCTTTATTATTTGCCTAAATCAAACAAGACTGCAAACTACATATGTCTCATAGATATCGTATAAAACATCTCCAATTATTTTTATTATGAAGTAGAATTTTAGAATTTTGTCAAAAATGTCAAGCTTAAAAACAAAAACAATCATCTGTTTAAGATGATACCCAATCTTAAAAATGTATCATTTTATTTTGTAAGTATCTTGAAAACTATCAGCCATTTGAAGATAGAAAGCAATTTAGTGCGTTTTGAAAAATCAAAGATTGAAATTAAAATAATTTATTAGCAGACATAAATACAATTGTGACATTACACAAAGGACATCACAAGAAATTATTTTCAAAGTTTGACAGTGTTGTATTCAGCTTCTGAAATTCAAAGAAAAAGAAATCGTAATGTTTATAAAAAGAAAGAAAAGATGTACCTGTAGGAGATTTCCAAACTGATTCTTATTAATATAAATACAAGCTGAAATAGTGTCATACAATAATTCCAATTGGTTTACACTGTAATCTTTGGTGGTAATTTCTATTACACGTTCATATAGGTTGTTGATTACAGTTGTTTCAGCCGCTATAGATTGAAAATTGTAAATCTGTCATACAGAGCAAAGATTTTACCAATCTACATAAAATATGCAACACATACTACTTCTTTCAAGGATATCGTAGATTTTATCATAAGGTTAAATAAATTTGAATGAAAGTGCATTAAACACATGCTGCCTTTCTGTTATTAACGATAGTTGTCAATATCATAATGCAGAAAATTGTTATGATTGACACTTTTTTACAGTTTATGTTTGTTAATTAAACATATTTTCCAAAAGTGCAGAAAATGACATGATCCTTGTACTGGGAGCATGTGAAAGATATCCCTAGGATACCCTTTTGGAATTATGGTCAAGTTTCCAAAATTGTTTAAATAATAGCAAGATTTGTACAATTTATTGTAATCATATTATCAATGTTATTTAATTCAACCATAATTTAAATATTTTAATTAGCTCTTTTGTGTTTTCCATTCCAATGTTGATAGATATGCTTTCAAACTGCTAATATCATCTGATAAAATAAAACAGATTTCCCTCCATTACATAATGATTTTCTAATAAACAATAAACATATACAATAATAAATATTGGCAATCCTGAGATTATGAAGAGTTGTAAAGTTTCATACTGAAGCTTTATTATCGTGACACACAATGTTGTCTACAATTAAATTTCAGGTTAACAAAAAACATAACCACAGTATATAGTATACTCTGACAACTATGTGATCTAAGTTGTAAGATTTCTTTTAAAATACACATTAAAAATACATACGAATATAACTTGTGTAATGTGTATTGTGTATATTACAACACACAGATGTAAATAGATATGATCTTTGCTCTGTACAACCATAAAGATATACGTACTTAATGAATCGCCAAAGAAATTGTTGCACTCATAGTTAGTAGAAGAATGTAGTGGCTTTTGTTTTATTACTGTTTTGTCATGGACTCTTTCAACATCTCCATTTTTAGTATTTTGAGAACACATTCTGCTTTTTTCTTCAAGTGCATATTCATCTACCAAACCGCTCAAAGCAGTCGTAAAAGAACTTACTGTACCAACACTTTGATCTTTTGTAAGTTTTGTAGTTTTTGTTTCATACAAAAGTTTTGGTTCTGAATGTCTGGTTTGTATTGTTAAGTTTCTGTTTAGATTCTTCAAAAGATTTTCTTTTAGTTTATGTTTAGAAACAGAACAAGAAGACAGTAGATATGAATCTAAAAATTGTTTATGTTACAATCAATTTAAAACACTATTGGTTACTTGGTTTAACTTATTAGAGCAGATTAAAAGATGTAACTTATTAATATTTTGCTCCTGTTCTAATTATAATATGCGATTATTAAAATTTCAGTTCCCAATAGGCCATGAAATTTTTCCATAGGGCGTAGCTTGGACACAACACATACCATAACCTATAAACTGATGATTTTGTCTTGTTTCTAATGCAAACTATCAATTTGACAGATAATTTTACGGAATAAGCTAAGACATGAAATTTTAATGATCGCATGTTATTATTGCATATTTTCAAACGCATGTATGAATACTGTAGTCTGTTTCAGTATTATAGAATTCAGAGTAGGTGTTTAAATAACATAATGAATTGTATAATCGTTTTTATGCTGGTTTATTAATGTTTTGGATGTTTTACATTACATAAAAAGGTTTTATTTTAGTACGCACAATATACGTTTGCTTCTTACTGCAGCCATCTTGATTCTCTTGATTTTCTCTGTGTGTTTTCTGTTTGTTCCGAAGCGCAGCCACAGATGGCGCTCTGACACAATAAATTCAAATATTTAAATATAAAATATCTTAACAGTAGGTTTTTACCTCATTTTTACAGTGTACAGCAAACATACCAAATTCAGGTTTACAACCTAAAAGCACAAAAATCACTACATATATTAGTAACTTAAAAAGATGACAAAAATGACGGACTATAAAAATATTTATTTTAGTGAAACTTCAAAGTACACTGTTACAAAAACAGCCTACTCTGAATTCTATAATATATGAAAAGTATTGTAATTAAAGTGTCATGGAACAGAAGCGTAATTCTATCTCTACCTTTTTCTTTCATTTTACTTAACCAATTATCTACAGCTATATTGTTATTTTAGCCTTAAAAGACAAAAATCATTTCCCTAACAACCTTTTTGTAATAAAAGTATGTTTTACCCTTAAAAACTGCAGAAATTCTTTCCGCATTCAGCACATTATCATTGTTACAGGATTTAAAATTATCTGACTTCTGGGTAGTATGCAAACAATACATGGAAATACTTGACTTGGATGATAAGTTCATTTTCATCAAATTGTCTTGTCCAAAGTTTACACTGTTATGCTTTTTTTGTGATAGTATGTCAGACGTTTGCCTGGATAGACTTTCTTTTTGATAAACTGAAAAATGTAGAACATTTTGGTATCAATAAAAGGCTTAAAAAACATTCTATTTAATGACTCCACTCTGGGTAAAAGGTTTATCAAATCATAAAAAATGTTGAAAATATAAATTTATAGACAAAAGCCAATTCAGAGTTTAGTGTAGATTTTGAATATGGGCAGGGCACACTAGTGAAGTGATTGCCTTAAGCACATAGTCATAGGGGCACAAAAACCATTTTCACCACTGTGTTGTCTCTAAGTTCCACTCAGGTGTAGTTAGTTCTAAAGCTGACCTTAAATATGCATGAATGTACAGGATATCCTAACTATAATTTCTGAATTGTTAGAACCTTGCATTATCTAAAGGTTTTGAGTGCCCTACAGTATGTTAAGTTTGCATGAGATGACTAATATACTCACATCTTTGTCTTCCACCACCACGTAATCGATTAGTTGAATTAATATGCCTTTTGCGTTTTCTTCTTTTATTTGTGTTTCTGCCATTTTCATTTTCTTCTGTAAATAGCATAAATATACAAGGTTTATGTAGCAATGGGGTATATCTTAAAGTAACATGATTATGAAATAAGATGGAAGACTAGGGTTTAAAACATTGTCGAGATTCCAGATATTTATATACACAAAAAGTATACAAAATGCTTCGTTCCTTGCCTCTTAAAGGTCATACACAATAAAACATAGAAATTATAAGATGATAGTGATTTATGCTGGACATGGTACCCAAATCTTTATCTTATTTCATAATCATGTTATGTGTATCCTGTTCTTATAGACAGCCCACATAGTGAAGATTCTAATAACCTAGGATAAATACTACTCCAAGAAGTACATGCAATCAACACACATTTCTCACAAACTATGTGTTCTCATTATATGCAAAAATGATGTTTCTTCATAATCTCCCCAATAGGTTGACCGATCAAAATACACAATGCAGATTCCATTTTAAACAAATGCCTAAAGTTTAGTATTTTGTTTTTTTGGCAAATGGTATTTAAATGATTTTTAATTGATATCATTTTGTTTTAGCCATGATAACTTTAGAAATAACATGAGCTATTAGTTCTCGAGTTCAAAATGGAATATAAACAAGTTTGTGTTTATGTATGTTAGACTGCACAATTAAGATTCTTTTATCTTACTTTTTATGTTTTTAACAACAGCATTAGTGTGTATATCGTACAAGACCTTCTGAACACTCAAAAGATTGTTTCCAAAGAATAAAGGTCTAAAGAAATCTCTTCTTTCTTCTTTGGTTGGGTTTTCAATGTGTATTACAATCGAACTATTGTTAACAAAGTAGTTGTGTAACTAAAACAAAAATAGGAGAAAGTATTATGTCTAACGTTAGACAATAGATCTCTATTACAATTTCTGGCACATTACTATCACAAGTACAAATTAACAAAATTGGGGAAGTAGGATGTATGTCTTCTAATAATGCCATCAATGCATTTCGACACACTTCATCTACTAAATTCCACCAGTCATTAACACGGGAAAGTAACAAAACACTTGGACTGTTGTGCTGTATTAGTATAATTTTCTAGAAACTTAGTTTTAATATCATTAAAAGTAATAGGACATTGATATTACACCTCAACCATGGCATTTGCATCAACTACTTGAATTGGTAGATGTTCTAAAGCTTGCAGTAATGCAGGAACTAAATGCATATTCAGTCCTTGTTTGCTTGTACCAACTAGTAGTAACCTACCCAGATATCTTTCAGCATCTATTAAAAATCTGTAAAATATTTATAAGTATATCGTGTTATTTCATGGTAATCATTTCTTATTCAAGATTAAATACCAAACATCTTTGTTCATGTTATGTATAAACCAAAATATATCGAAAATTGCTCCTGAAAAGCAACTGGTAAAGGAAGGAAAAACGAAAATTTTTGTAACAACGAAATCAAAATACAAATAGAGAAGAAGAAGGTTTAGTAGAACAACTTCTGAAGAAACAAGAAGTAGTAGAAAGATGTGTAGGGAATGTATTCACGCTAGTTTACCATGATAAGGAATGTGACTGTGCGTAGAACAAGCTCTAAAGCAGGGGTCAGCAACCTTTTAGATATTAGGGACCACTAAATTCGCAATTTAAAAGTTCGCAGACCACTAACATAATTTTTAAAGGTACGAATTAATACGAACATTGAGTAATAAATAATATCTGAATTTCTTTGCGGACCATTAAAACTACCTCACAGACCACCGGTTGCCGACCGTTGCTCTAAAGGTTTTACCTATATTATGGAAGTAATTAATGCAATACACAATACTAGTCGTTTGCAATTTAAGGTTGATGGCACAATTTTTTTATACTGGTCGTCTGTTTGTTTGCCTTCTTGCAGAGCTTTGAATTAATCAGCAATTTTTTAATTACTCACCATAAGAAACAAATAATTTACATCAATAAATTCTCTCTGCCCTTCGAACGAAACTAGGGCAAATCGATAGGTCGGCCCTAGGGAAGTCATCATCTGGCGGCATTTCATTAACTGCCACTTAGGAGAAGAGCAAGGGGGGTCAAGTTGGAAGTTTTGCAGTTTTTGAAAACGAAAAACCGGAATAACTCGAGAACGGGTGAGCCGACTTTGGCCAAACTTGGAGGGTAGGTGAAGAATAAGGTCCTACAACTACACTGTGCGCACGGAGCGAACACGGTGACACCTAGCGGCGAAAATGAACAAAATCGACTGGGGCCTTATGGGCAAGCCTAGCGATCTGGGACCAAGTGAATTCTGTCGTATTTTTTCCCAGGAGTGCATTGCCCTAGGTGGTTTCGAATTTGGGTCCATAGGCGTCCGTGGGGATTGGCAGTGGTGGGAGTTTTTCCAAAATATCGAAACGGCGTTAGGAAGTAACGCAGTACTTTATTATGTCCTTCTGGTGCCGTTAAAGCCGATTCTCTACTTGCTGTATTTTGGCCGCTAGAGGATACAACAGGTAAAACCCAAACTAGCTTCTATCTCGGATACCATAATAGCTATGGGTATCTGGTTTTTGCTGTGCAATGTGGATTTGCGAGTATTATTTGTCCGAAAAACCGTTCGGGCTTTTTGCGAATTTTGCAACTCTCACCAAAACAGTTCTGATAGTCCGATCGACATAATATTTAAGATCTGTGTTCTATGCACTTTTTTTCTATAAAATCATCTTCTAGATCGAAAACGCGAAAAACTGAAAACGATAGAGATACGCCCATGAAATGGACACCCCTTGACCTACAGAGACGAACTCTTTGCAATAAATATACTTTAGTGGCCTATACGTAATTCTGTAAGCCAATCTCGCATTTTTCCAAAAAGACCCTTAAAACCGAGGGAGGGTGCCGTTTCCCTTTCATCCCTTCTATCATCGTCGTTTCTGAGGAATTAATGCTGACATTTGGCATGAAGCTTTCCCAAATGTGTGTGCATTTTACGTCTAGATTTCGTTAAAATAGCAGGAAGAACTTCGGAGATAGAAAATTTTGAAATCTCTCGTGGATTCGTGGCTGTTGGTTTTTTGTCATTTGTGCCCGAACGGTACGTCCTATCGACTCGATACCTTAACCATCGTAAAGAGAAGGTAAGACTACCTAAAAAGTGTAATACACTATTTCTCCGAGAAAGTACCCCTTGTACCTCTAAATTGGGTTTGACTATACAACGCAGCAAAGTTGGTGCCCATAGGCATACGTTCAGGTGGTCAATAATCGTCTTGCGGGGAGATATTTACGCTCTCATTACTCACCATAAGTATACTATTAATGAAATAAGAAATTCTACTGAGTTCGGCTAGAGTTCTTATTAATATTTGAGAAAAAAATACCTTCTTTTGTGAATTTATTTTGTTGCGCGTTTTCGTTATTTGCGTGGGAAATGTACGTCCTATCGACTTGAAATCTTCAGCATCGTAAAGAGAAGATAAAAATACGAAAGAAGTGTTATATGCTTCTTTTTAAAAAAAATAGTTGAAAATAGCATTTGAAGGAAATAATAGGCATGTCGGCGAGTGGTCAATGGAAGCGTTTTATCATAAATAATTGATAAAGTAAAAACTAAAAGGTATAACATTATTAATATTGTTTTAATGTTGTTTTGTTAGTTGTTAATATTCTTAAATGACATAGAATGGATTATATTGCAATTTAATACGATGTTTTTAAGGTAGAATAGGTACTGTTTCACAGATTTCTAGGAAGTCAACAGTCGTATTAAGTCACACAATAACAAAAGCAGCAAACATAGCCCTGCTGTAATATAATAAGACTAAATAAAATAAAATAAAATCAACAATGCTGATTAGTAGTAGGTGGTTTTTTACTTATTATTTTATTCATTGTGTATTAGATTCTTTCCAGTTGCAGTAGTGTAAGTTCGCTGGTGATGGTATATTAACAATTTAGTTGCATTGCGTACCATATTGTTAGGGTGATTACTATTTATTAATTTTATTATTACGGGGAGATAGTTTGTGGATTCTTGTGAGTTAATCTTAATTGTGGTTAATCTTAAAAATGTTAAGTTTAGTAAGTTTGTGATTATCACGTAAAACAACAGCAGATACATAGAAGAATGTACTTTGCAGACGGACACCGGTGGGTAAGTACTTTTCCCGTGCGTGGCAACGTATTTAATAAAAAATTCAATTTGAAATTTACCAAAATAAATTAACACAGGTTTAAGCAAGCATAAAGAATTTACTACAATAAATTAACAGAAATTTAGAACAATATGAAAATCTACTTCTGATAATAGTTTGTAAAGTTTTGATTAGGAAAAAGCAGGGCTACAAATAAACATCTCTAAAACAAAGGTTAAAACTTTTTACAGTTATCCAATGATATGTTTTACCGAGCAGGCTTTAGTTTATTATTATTTAATGTAAACCTCGTCCACTTGTTAAAATCATAAGCAATGATGTCATCAAAGGTGCTTCTCTGGGAAATCGGTAACTGGCTTTGCTGATGCGACTTTTGCAGGTACACAACTTTAAAATGTATCAAATTGTTAGGAACTTTCTTGAAAAGATTGGTTAAAATTTCCCAGATTTCCACTTCATCTAATCAAAAAGTGTTACTATGATATTTTTGTTCTTTTTCACCTTAGCAACGTGTTCTCTGAGTTTGGCTAATTGCATACTGCATACTAAAATTCGCATTTTAATAAATACTATGGGCTATTTTACTGTTCTAAATTTGGTTAAAAGGCCCGGAGGATCTTCAGAGATGCGAAATTTGTAAATTCATTATTTTTGGTGTTTGGTTATTCGCGTGGGAACGGTATTCGTCCTATCGAATTGAAATTTTCACCGTCGAAAGAGGAGGCCAAATTCGGAAACAGTGTAGTAGGCCTTTTTTTCAAAAAAGAACCACTTTTAGTACGTAATAAATCGCAATTGATAGGATAACGAAGACAAAAGGAGAAAAGTTGGTGCCCATAGGCGTGCGGTCGGGTAACCGATAGAAGCGTTGCGGGGGATATCTCGTGCTCTTGAATATTTGATTCTTATGGTGAGAGCTATACCAAGAGTTATTGAGGTGTAGCCCGTGTGGAAGGAGGCTATATTGGCCGACTGTGGATTTTTTAATTAAATAATTAAATTAAATTAAGACTTCAGAACGTAATTCCCATGGACCTTGTGACTTCAACTGCTATGGTCATTTCTCCAAAGGTATTCCAATAACTCTTTACTGCTCTACATCTTTCTCAAACAATTTTTCTACATGAGAATTCTCACAACCTTGGTTTAGAATTTAACCCCAAACGAAGAATAGTCAAGATGCTTAATTATCAGAACCTCTAATATTCTCATAAAAAAACCTCTTCCAGGTTTCTAACACATTCTTACTACTACACTTGAAGAGAGAAATCAAACATCAAATATTATAATAAATCCTCTCTTTCTATCCTTAGTATTAAAATTAAGAATGTCCCTCTAGTTTAAGTACTATATTTACTTATATCCCGGAGTAGTAAAGTGAGGCCAAATCATTTGCAGTTGTAGTAATATCCAGTTTAACTGTCTTTGTAATAAAGGCTTAATGCAGTGTGATAGTTTCTTCATTTTACTTGGTGTCCTGTGGATCCATGGAGTAATATTTCGTCTAGCAGTCAGAAAATCGCACTCTTGTACCTAAAAGAATTTTAAGTTTCAGCTTGGAACACTTGAAAAACCTATAATTTACTTTTAGGTGACATTTATCAATAAAAATCTTATTACGAGCACTTCCGCTATTAATATTTGGATACAATCTTTTTACACAACATAGAAATGCTTCTGAACACAGAGCTTGTAAATCAGCTCCTGTACAACCAGTTGTAAGTTCTGCTAGATATGTTAGAAAATCTGAACTTGGTTTGTGGGTCCAAGATTGTATAAGCACCTAAAAACTCTTAAGAAATTATTGTTGGTTTAAATAAAAATAAAATTTGTGTTACTTGTAAAATCTCTTTCCTTGCAGATGTGCAAGGAACTGGAAAATATAACTCTCTGTCAAAACGACCTGGTCGTCTTAATGCAGAATCAATAGCATCGACACGATTTGTTGCACCAATAACTACTACACCAGGTGTATTGCTAAAGTCATCCATTAATGCCAAAAGAGTAGTCACCACACTGCAATGAACTTGATCATTCTCTTGAGAGCGAGGAGGTGCTAATCCATCCAACTCATCAAAGAATATAATACATGGTCGATGTTTTGCTGCCTGAAATTAAATATTTTTTGGTTATAAAACAATGTAAGAAGAGAATCACTTTACTTTATCAAAAAGCTCCCTTAGTTTCCTTTCTGCTTCTCCAATCCATTTATCCATAACATCAGCCCCTTTACGATGAAAAAAATGCACTTTCCCTTGTCCTGCTTTTGATAATTCATTAGCTAATGCACTAGCAACTAAAGTCTTTCCTGTACCAGGAGGTCCATAAAAGAGTACTCCACGAGGTGCTTTTATATTGAAGTGAGAATACAAATCAGCGTATATTAGAGGCAGCACAATTATCTCTCTAAGTAAGCGAATTTGATCATTAAGACCTCCAACTTTACTAAAGTCAATAGTACATTTCCCACGTAAAGAAAATTTTGTACTTGTTTTCGACATCTACAAAAAAGAAAACATGGCTGTTAAAACAAGTTATATCTAACTGCAACATACTGTATATACAATTTCAAAAATGTTCCAAAAAAAGAAATTATAAATACCAAATTGCTTGGTAAAATAATTTTGTCAAATATTCAAAGCCTTCTTAAAAATCAGATGCAAGCTAATTTAAGATAGTGTAAAAAGGGTATTTCATATCATTTCAACGAACGCCCAGAACCTGACCATCTGCAATCCTTTTGAAATTTGATTTACTGTTTAAGGTCTTCAACTGATGCAAAACGATTTTTAAAATTTTTTCTGATGTCTGGCTTCGTAGTTACAACCTCTTAAATTTCCAAAAACTTACCTGCCTTGTCAAATTTAAAAGGTCATATCATCAGTTTTAAGAAAGACAGAAAGCTGTACTTTGCAGGATTGAAAAGCTCTTAAAAAGGGTTTTCGTATATGTTGCATGACTACCTAAGTTTTGACTCAAGTGGCCATTGACCTTATACTTTGAATGTGAGTTTCCTGAAAAGAGCCATTTTTAAAACTCCAAAAATCATGGATATGTTCAATGTATAGCTATAAACTTACAAAGTTTCAAGATAATATCTTAATGGCATCATACTTAAAAAAAATCTTACTTTAGAGATCATACTGTATATGCAATAGGCAATGTATTTCCACTTACTAGATACTATCAAGAACAAGTGAAAGTAAACAATCAGTGTTAGATGTATAAATGTTAATGTAATGGTATACCATCTCCTATAAATTCATTAAAAATGTCAAAATTGATATAAAAGCAAAGTGATTACTGCTTATATATCTGGAAAGTAATGGGATAACATTTAAGGGTGAATTCCTGGAGTCAAAATAGGTCGATTGAATCCAATTTGTAGTAATTCATCTGATGCTGCTGAAAAATTGGAGAATCTTTCTATTTCTGGAATTAACGATCAATTTGGCAAAAAAAGTTCCCCTTACATTTTTCTCATAGAAAATATCATTTTCGAGCAAAATCGGAGTTTTGAAATCCTCTCAAAAAGAGGATGTGCAGCCACCTTTTCCATATAAAATCGAAAGTGCACTGTTTTTAAGATACAGGGTGTACAACCTTTTTTTTTAAAGTATTTCCTGATAATATAGTTATTTCAGTATGAATTTAATTCTAATTGTGTTGTATTGTATTGTGTATAAGGATATGTATACTCTGTTCATAATGTTTCTGGGTCGTAACAGGCCATGCTTTCATTTTGTTAGGTTGGAAGTGTTTTCTTTTTTGTTTTGAAAATTGTACCTGTGGCTGCATTTGACGCTGTTGCATGATCAAGAATTTTGCATAAACGTTTAGTACCGATTAGTTTGGTTTTATTAAAAAGAAATCAAGTTTTCCTTATACTTACAGAGTTACAAAAAAAAGACAACAGCGTGAGGTTAAACTGTCATAAAATCATAAGCTTAAAGCACATTTAGTGTCAATAAGATTTTACAAGCCAGTTAATAGATAAACAGCCCTGTTTACAATACTAAAACTGTCATTCTTCCACAGCCATATATGACTCCGAAACATTGTGAACGCTGTATAGATACAATGTACTGCAGTTTGTTAGTTCTTGCATATTCCATTTACTACTAATCCTAGGTGCTTTTAAATGAAGTCTTACACAACAGAGAAGAAAATAAATAGTTATGGTAGGTATTGCATATTCTTACAACCATATGTTGTTTGGTTGGATTCATAAAAACCAGGAAATGTAAAAAAAACACAGTTGATGTATTTTTATTAATTTTTCGTAGTTTGAATATGGTTTATTAGAAAGGAGGTTAACATATTTGTCAATATTTAGATATAGATAAATAGGTTAGGTTAGGTTTTGCATACTTGAATAAACAGGTTAAATAATTACAGTGTGGAAGATTTCATTTTTCATTTTCAGTGTTGCTAATCGAACGATTATCGAATGAATAAAAAATAATTATTTGTCCAATAATTTTTAAAATTAAAAAATAAAGGCACAACTATGTAAAAAATCAGTTAATTAAAAAAAAATATATCATTTAAAATTAATTTAAAAGTTAGTTCAGTTTATATCTTTATCTTCTATATCATTATTAGTGTGTAAAAATTTTATAAATCTTCCTATATAACTCTACGAGGCAAATCTTATTAAGTTATAACAAAAACAAATAATAATGATAATACAAAGTCATATGGATGACAATATAATAAAACATAACATTAATGTACAATATTTTCTTAGAGTTAAAAATATCGACTAGTTATTAGCATCTTTACAATATTTACACATCCATAATTTGCTCTTTGGCATTTTTTTCAAACCAACACACTTAAGATGATACCATTCTAAACATTAGTCACATCCTATGCTAATTTTTTTGTTTTTCTTTTTTATCATTTACTTCACTATCATCTGCTGTTTTGTCTAAATTCAAGTTATATTTTCTACATTCCCATTCTTTTAACTTTTTTTCCTAACCTAACCTAACCTAACCTAACTTAACCTAACTTAACCTAACCTAATCTAATCTAATCTAATCTAATCTAATCTAACCTAACCTAACCGTCAACATTTCTAAAATTGTTTATTTTAAATAACATTCAATCGTATTAATAGACAGTCTGCTAATCAGTTTAAAAATAAAAAAAATAATATTTTATTTTGTTATTAAATAACCTAAAACTCATAAAAATAATTTTTAATATTTTTTTAAATTAACTGATTTTTTACATAAATGTATCTATTTTTAATTTTAAAAATTGTTGGACAAAGAATTATTTTTTATTTATACGATTATCGTGTGGATAATTATTTCTTATTCATACTATAATCGTTTGAATAGACACTTTGTTTCATTTTTATCAAATTCAACTCTCCCATTCTATGTAATACATGAAGTATATAATATAGAATAGATTATTATTATTATTATTAACCTCCCCCCTAAAGATCTCACTTGAAAAACAAATAAGATAAGGGAATACGTATAAGATTGCAAATATTATTAGCAATATCAAGCTGTTAATACTCATTTCATTAACTGATATTAAATTAGTGAAATTCCAATCAACAGTTATGTACTTATCCACTATCTGCCACCTTGAAATTTAACTATGCAGTAATAAGTGCAAGTAGTCTAAATAGTATAATTTTAAAGTAAGGCAGTGATAAAACATTCCAACATTCACCATCTGCTGTCTGCTCACCTTTTAAACATGTGTGCATATCTGAATTTTCCGTCTTACTTAAACGTACATATGTTGTTTAAACTCTGTACTTTTTATTGCTAGCATGCATGAGCGGGATAAATGGTGACAGCCAGTATACAACATGCATATACATAGCATTTGTCACTTATTACATACCATGTTGATACATGTGACATTCATGTAAAATGGTATGTTGTCTAGACATCACAATATTACATTGAATGTATGAAACTGTAAAACATTTTCATATATTCAACTTCATTTTATGTAACTAATGCCAATGAATACAAGATACTACTTACTAATTATGAAGAAATCTTTCATCTGAATATGTAGCCCGTGTAACATAATAATCTAATTGAAAAAATGGAGGTGAGAACCTGTTCTTAAAAACACTTGCCTATTTAGTTCAAAAATTTTAAAAGTCACCATCACAGGTGTGGAAGCTCTGCAACAAATTATTCAATTATTAATACAATGCATAGAATACATATCTAACAACACTTACCTGTTAAGTATATTCGCAGCATATAGAGCGCACAGGGGACAATAACATTAAAATAAAATGTCTATCATAGTAGGATTATAAACCTGCCAAGTATCATACCTAAGCATTGATTTCAAATAATTCATTATCCTACTAGGCCACTTTGAAAATTTGTCACTACGGAGCAACAGTGTTTCTGAAACGTCCAAATAGCATTTTCAATAAATACAAAATCCTGTAACATTGGAAAACTTGGAACTGTTAAAACTGCAACAGTAAAAATGTTCACCAAGTGTTATGAATGGTATGTACCAGAGGTGATGTAAACATAACAGAATTGCTAACTATGAACTTTTTAAAATTAAGCAGAGTATGCACAACTCATGCTAAATGTTATGCCTCTGGTGACAGAAATGTAAAAATAAATTGAGAAGTAATTTGAGTTTATTTACGTGTTGTTAAGCTGTTATTTACATAAAGTGAATATTTATCATTAATTCTTTATGCTTTTGGTGCAGCTTAAGCGCATTTTATTTCAAGAGATATCATGAGTTGCTGAGTCACACCTAAATAAGTGAATATTTCAAAAAGACTAAGCCTAACATTCACTTTTGCAGTATTTGGAATGGAATTCACACAAGTAATGAAAGGCAGAAGATGCCTATTTTTCATGTCAGAAACAACTAATTTAAAGCGCACAAGAAATTAATTTGAATCATCAATTTGTTCCAAAAACAAATGTTTTTATAGGAGTTGGTAAAGGCAAGGCAAACCTTGCAAAGTTTTGGTTCTGACAAAATATCACCTTTAGTTTCTGGGAAAATTTCTCAATTTGCTTTAGCAAGTTTATGTGGTTTTAGAGTGATTGATGTAGAAAATTGGATTGATGAATGAAAATAAATTTAAAATTTCAAAATGTACCAATGATCAATCAGAACATAGAGCAAGAGTTTGGTCATTGTAGTAATCCTGTATTCTGACTTGGTTGATACTATATTTTTAAATTTTCAAAAAAAAATTATTTATACCTTTTCTGAATATAATGAGGTATTTATGGAAGTGCTGACCACTATGAGTTAGCTGAGCTTGAATAGTGGATGACAATGATAGAAATCTCAGCATTGCATTATATGGAACTTATAAATATAAAAATACTACAGATATTCGTTGACTTAATCAGCCTGAAAATCATAAGATCACTATATACCTTACTCCTAAAGCAAATGTGCAATGTTTTGATATGTAAAGTAAAGCATACACGATTAGTAATTTTATTTAACAATTATATTACATTACAGATGAAATAACTAAAACTCAGTACAACTTTTCATTTACTAATAAAACACAAACATTCTAAAGTTAGTTAAGTTTTACTTTACAAACTAAAGAAACAATTGTATTTCACTTTACCATAACTATCTTGATACAAAATTACTAAAATTAACATGAAATGACAACACATTTAAAATACTTCTCAATTAACTACAAAAGAAAAATTACCAAATATATCGAGGCAGTGTCGTTACAATATGAACACATTAAAATTGAGTAGATGGAGAAGAATCACTTGCGCCTTCCATCAATGAAGAATCATTTTTGTATCTTGACAATTCCTTACGTAATTCCTATAAACACATTGTGTTTCAACAGAACAAAATCAACTTAAATTTTAATTTACCTTAGGTAAATCTTTTCTATTGTATGTCCTAGAATATTGCCTAACAATTCTTCCTAGTTGATTATGTAAATCTAGTAATGATTGAAGAGATCTGTTTGCAGTAATTCGTACAGTCTGATCTAAAATTTTTTCCAGCTCATCCATATTAACATCCACTGGTTTCTTATCTTGCTGGTTCTCAACATCTATATAACACAGTGTTAATTACAAATTAAAAACCTTTTCCTCTAATCAGAAATTACTTACTAGTTTCATTTAATGCTTTATCAATATCATCAAAGTCCAAATGATCATCTAAAAGCTCTGATGGACTAAGTAACGCACTTAATCTTCGTTTGCAATTAGAGGATCTGTAAGTCACAGTTTGTTAAATATTTAACACATTTTATCTTCAAAATTTATACTACTTACAGAAGACTAGGTGGTTGAGATTTAGTATTATTCTCTTCTAAAGCAATATCACAATTAACAGTAAGTGGAGTAGTGGCTGAACTGGCAGTATTTGAATTCAAGTCACTATTATTTTTACTCATTAATGAATCTGATAATGACGATGAATTAAGTTCTTGATTATTCTCATCTCCAGAGGAACCTTTACCATCGGTCTAAAATGTTAACAATAACATATAATATAAAATCCTCTTTAATTTTATGTATTTATTGATACAAACATGATCTTCTGTTTGATTGGCAGATTTATCTCTTCGTCTCTTCTTCTTTAAATACCCTTGTTGCCAACTAAATTTTCTTTTACGAACTGGGCTGTTTGCAGAATTACCTTGCAGACTTTTTCTATTTATTTGGTCCTCACTTTTGGCAGTGGCATCTTCGGCAGTTTCTGTTTTGATAGTTTCTTTTATGTCATTTGATGGTGGTGCAGGGGCCAAGTTGAACGTTTCCATTTCTGCAAAAGAAAATCAAAGAACATTACACATAAATACTCATTTCTTGTATTGATTTTTCTCATACCTGCTGTATTGATGTATGCAGGTAAATACTGAGATACACTTGCTTTACGATCTATTCGTCTCTTTGCAATCTTTTGACATTGGTCTTCAAAGTCACTATCCATCTCATTCTTGATTAAAGCATGTGCATAATCACGTAAAGAACAAGCCCTATGTCTAATTTGCTTATCGGCTGATGTTCTACAATTAATAACAATTAAGAACAGTAGATAATTATAATTGAACAAAGATCATCCTTACTTAGCAGGATTATATTCTAAAGCATTTTGCACTATTAACTCGATATCAATAAGAAAATCTTTGGCACATTCATAACGATGAAAATCAACTTTGGTCATCATTGTTTCGAGATCCATTGGCTGTTTTATGATAGAGGTATAATCTGGAACTTCCTCTGTGTCTACTGGTTTGGTAAACATGAAAAAACTGTAAATAATAAAATACACATAAATTCAGACTTTCATTAAAACAAATCAATTCTTCTTACAGTTTATTACTAGCTAATTTTTTACACATATCACGAAGAAATATCCTAAGCTCTCGAAGTGTCCTTTCTTCTTGCTCATATAATTTCTTTGCATTTGTTTCTGAAAGAGGTGTGAGTGGAGGAGTAGGAGCACGTGGAAGAGGGGGTGGAGTTGAAGGCCTCACTCTAGGAGGTTTTGGAGTTTTGATACAAGCATCAATTAATAATGGTTTAAAGAACGCTTTACGATCCTCAGCATTTGGAGGATCAAGTTGATATACTTCTCTGCGGTATCGAGAGAATACATTTTGTATCTGTAAATAAAGAAATTTGAGTAATTAGTAAAATACTACGGTTGTTTGAGCAGAAAATGTGATTTATATGTACATACCTCTTTAGGTAACTTAGCAAACACAACATTAGCGGTAGCCAGAAGAAGAATAGGCACATTTGGATCCATTTGTGCTAATTGTGATAGGAAAATGGCCTTAACAGTTTCATTCACTAAAGCCCACAATTCATCTATACTTGGAATGTATATAACACTTGGAACATTTCTCCTAGCCTCATGAAACACCTGGCAAGGTATTTAAAGATGCAAGCAATTCGTTTTTATTAAATGACTATATTTTTACCTGTAAACAAGCTTCTTCTGGTGATCTAGCAGTTTCGCGATGTAATGTAGCCAAATCAAGAACATGTGCATGAATGTGCTCCATGTGATGCAAAATAGCAGGTGCTAAATGAAGTGTCTGACCATGCTGCGGTCCATCACCTAAAAGTAAAAGTTGTGCAGGTCTAACACCAGCTGCCAATTTCACCCTGAAAATATATCAAAATTAATAAGTCACATAGAAGGAATAGTACAAGACTTACTTTGCCAAATCTGGATTTAAACCATGGGGAAATGTTTGAGTGAGGACACTCAAAGTATTTTGAAGTGGTTCCTTCAAAACAGATTCTAATATACTCATTAATTTTCTTCCTAAACTCTGACTAATTCTATGCGATGCAGGTACTAGTAATGACTTTGCACGTAGAAAATCTACTTTTTCCACCTATAATATAAATCAAAAAATTATACTTCAAGTGTTTTTGTATTTGATGTAAGTAGGTAAACATCAAATATAACTGTAAAGTTAAGATGTATTTAAAATTACCTTAACATTATTTGGATCCAAAAGAAGCCTATAATCAGCATTGTACACCTGAGGATATGTCCTACGAAAACTTTGAATAACAGCTTCTGAACAAAGCGCTCGTAAATCTGACCCACAATACCCGACAGCACTTTCAGCTAAGTATGAAATAAGTTCAGGGACTGGAGGTTGTGTCCATTGCGACACATGCACATTTAAAATTTCCTCACGTTCCTAAAATGTTAACATTCCTGTGCAAAGCAGCTCATTTAACACAAAGAAAATTAATTGTACATTACCTGCCGTGCTGGTAACGGAAAGAACAGTTCTCTATCAAATCTGCCAGGTCTTCTCAATGCTGGATCGATAGCATCTATCCTATTTGTAGCTCCAATAACAATAACTTCACCTCTATTATCTAAACCATCCATTAATGCCAATAATGTTGATACTATGCTAGCATGAATTTGATCTTGTCTGGAAGACCTAACTGGAGCTAATCCATCTAATTCATCAAAGAATATAATGGAAGGTTTCATTTCCTGAGCCTAGAAAATTAACATGAATAAACAAACGTATAGAAGTACCATGATCTTTAGAACAAACCTGTTCAAATAATAAGCGTAACTGCTTTTCTGATTCACCAACCCATTTGCTCAATAAATCAGCTCCTTTACGCATAAAAAATGATACTTTTCGAGAACCAAAACTACATTCATTTGCTAAAGCTCTAGCAATTAATGTTTTACCAGTACCTAAAAATTGTAAATAACACAAAACAGGTTATAAATAAATACTTACTATGTTTACTATCATACCTGGTGGACCATGAAATAGGACACCACGAGGTGGTTGGATTTGGAATTGTTTAAATACCTCTGGGTACATCATAGGAAGAAGAATCATTTCTTTAAGACATTGCACATGCCCATCTAAGCCACCCACACTACTAAATCTAACTTTATCATCTAGAGTTTCTGGTCCTATCGGCACAGGTTTATTGGTTCCTAAACCTGATTTTACTAGATGATCACCTTTTCCATGAGGGCTTTTTTGACTGCATTTAAAATTCAAAATTAAACAATCTCTCATAAAAACAAACTGAATTTTATTTTACAATTTAACTCACTTATTTGTTCGATATTTTGATGGTTTGCGAACTAAATCCTCAGAATCTGTAGAACTATCTGAACTTGATTCTATTACTTTCCTCCTTTTTGTGAAATGTCTTCTAGGACGAATAACTTGTTCTAATTCTGAAAGCACTGGCATTGGTAAATCTGCAATGCATTTGAATGCCGTTAAGATTGAATCAAAGAAAAGGAATACCATTATTGTTTAATTAAAACAACACAAAATTCGATATCCTGTCCTCACTTACTTGGTTTACTGGACGGTTTTGGAACCCGTTGCCGCAGTGAGTAAACCCTATTTACTTCTGAAGAACTTGAACTTTCTGTAAAAAGCAATATAATTTTGAATGAAAAGAATCATTTTAATGAGTGCATTATGAAAAATGTTAATCTTAATTAACTTGTCTTACTTTTAATGCATAAGTTTTACAATGAATGATTTTGGTTTTTTTTAAACAATAATTCAAAAACCATGCTTGATACACACATACAATCACAATGTGAGGTTAGGTTATAACCTTGTTTTTGAAAGTGAATAAAGAACTTATTAATTAAATCTTTTCTAACTTAATTTTAAAAATAAATACAAAAAATGGATTGTTTATATCTATATTTATTTATCATAGATAATCAAGGCATTATGATCTTTTTCAAAGCCAATTACAAACAAAAAGAGAAGATTTTGTTCAACTTTAACAAAAATAAAAATCAATACTTTCCACTTAATTAATGAAACTGATAAAATGGGCTTTGAAAAGTTTTAAAAATAATAAAAGTAAAACATTCTAATTCCAGAAACAGAAATTTAAATTGGCACTTTCAACATAAATTATTTTCTCTTACGTATGCAGTTCATATTGAGAATAAAACTCAAAAGAAATATAAGTATAAATACATTAACCTTTAAAATTAAAATAACAAAAAATGCTGCATTTGTTTTTAAATAACAAAATGCAAGTAAGTAAATAAGAAAATTTCTGTTAATGGGTAAATTACTTTGTATTTTACTGATCAGAGATGAAGATGATAATGCTAATGATGACGTACAAATTATATTACCTGAAAGTTTACGATTTCTAGTGCGTTTTGGAGAATAACTGTCATCAATACGATTAGCATTACTTCGACGAGTTCGTACTTTTCTTTCATCAATCTCGGCGGAATCTTGATCATCTTCATTTTTAGTTTCATTTTCTAAATTTAATGATGCAAAATACAATCTTAAATAAATATGAATAAACTATGAATTTAATTTTTTTTAAATTTGATTAATGGCTAACTTCATTTGGTCAAATCATTATGAAAATCAGAAGAATTTATAGACCATTAAACAAATATCCTTAATTTTCTGTAATTCATATGTACATGCATTTAATATACCACCAACAATTTGAACATGCGATAGTATCTCATATTATTTTTAAAATAATTTTTTAAGCAAATTTTACAAGTATTAGTTTAGATTTAAGGATAGTTTGCAACCATATGCTATTTAGAGATTTCTAAATTAATTTTCCCCAACCGAGAACAACAGATCTGAAAATTACAATTTTTTTGAAATCCTTTTACTGTTTAATGCAGTAACTATAACAGGTGATCATAAATTTCTGTGATCAATTAAAACATATCACATTGCATACAGTTACTAATAATCTCTTAAATGTTGACTTTTATAAAAATACAATGGCAAACTTCTGCTATTTTTAAATTTTGATCGCCCATTATAAGTTTGACAACAACCATCCGTATCATAAATCTTGTTAATATCTAGATTGACTCTAGATTAGATCGTATGTATATACAGGGTAGTGTATTTGATTCTGCACCCTAGGTAAATAGCATGTGCTTTTGACTTTATTGAAATTCCTGCTTCTCAGGTTTTCAAGCGAAATTTTGTTAATAAATTGGTTGGGTAGGTAGTAAACTTTCATTTTAACAAAAAACAAATTGGTAAATTACCTAGAATATGACCAAAATGCAAAGAGAATCTTATGATCACTTACGTTTATTGTGTAGTAAACCGTTCCAATATTTAATTTAATGTTTTATAAGTATAATATTAGAAATCTTTCAAAGCAAATGTTAATGTTCATTTGTTATTTGTACTAATATAAAGTTTAATGACTTAATTTTAATATTAATATTAATATATTAACAAAATTTGCCTTGACAACATTGTGGGAAGTAGGAATTTAAATCAATTCAAAAACACATGTTATTTCCTTATGGGGCAGAATCAAATGCACCACCCTATATACTATGTACTAGTACTAGGTAGGAGACAATAGACTATAAAATAAATTAGTGATAATTAGAAAGTAATAGCGTATCAGCTCTTGCAATCCACATAAAGATAAATACTTTAAAGTAGTAGCATCTTAAACCACAAGTAAAACTAAGTTTGTATATAGGGTACAGATTGCCTAGAATTTTATGGAATATAGATATATAGATAATTTCTGTGGTTAGACGATGACAGTAATATAATTCTGTAAGAGAAATGAAGATGGAGAACATTTTGACATACTCTATAACTACAACAGATGTGTCACTCGACCATAGCCTACTACCAATGCATAACAATCGCCCCCCCCCCAACATAAGGTGGACTAGTTCAAAAAACCTGAGAGGTTCCCTGTGTTCAGATAGAAGTCCAGGAAGACCTCTCATGCTAAGATCCCAAAAGGGTCCTCATGTTCAATTAGGTTTCAGGAAGAGGTACTCTCCACTTCTGTTCACTCAGGAGTTCTGGAGAACCCCCTATGTTCAGTTAGGAATCCCCAAGGGCTCTCATGGCTAGTTTTAAAGTTCAAAATGGCTGGTTTTCAAGCTGAGGTAGCCCCCCTAGAGCCTTCTGCTGGATGCCCTAAGTAAATGTTACGCCACTGCTTACTACATCAACCTTTACCGACATAGTGGAGTATTAGTAAATAATAATTCACCAACCCCTGTTGATTATCTATCACATGGTGGTGACGCATTTAATTTAAAAACTTTATCACAAAATACGTGCCTCTACCTTATATTTATAACAAAGTTTTCAGAATTTTAAAATCTGATTCCTCGCTGAACACACTGTATATGCAATAAAAAATAAAGATATTTAACAGTGGAATTCTTTGAAGAAAATAATGATAAAAAGAGCAAAAAGATTAGAAACCAAAACCAAAGAGAATATAGACTGGTTATAATGAAGAGTATATAAAAAGGCAGAAAGAAAACATGCCAGACTCAACAACTCGAAAGAACAAAAAACTATAAACGAACAAAAAATAAAGAACATGACTTGTGCAGGAGAAAAAAAGGAGAGCAACAGAAGAAATAGCTTGAAGAAATTGAAGATTCCTACAACAGAATAACCATAAGGATAGAAAAACAAGGATACCAAACTCAGACACTTACAATAAGAAATAAAAAAGGAGAATTATGTATAGAAAATAAAATATTGAAAGCATGGGCAAAACACCATGAAGAGATTTTAGTATAACAACTCATAAATCCAATGCAAATAACATGTGTCATATAAGGAAAAAGACAAAACAACAGCACCCCCCACACAAGAAGAAATCCAAAATATTATCAAGAATAATAACAATAACTGCAAGGCAGCTTTGGGGTCAGCTGTTGGTGACCACGGTTACCTGATGACTCATGCTTGCTTTAACCAGCTGACATGAATGCAGACTTAAAGAGTATTGCACTCACAAGTGAAAGTATTAAACACATAAAGCAAGCTTAGTAAAATTGCAGCACACTTCTCAGCACCCCTTAGCTTCCACTGGTGTTTACCCTCTGCATTCAAAGGGCCCACTTAGAGCAGCAAGTCACCACCTGCTGTGTAGATCTATAACGCATTGAGTTATTTAGTAGATTGGCAAATGTCAGTAAAACCCCACTCAATAGCCCAATTAAACCAGTACCATCTAGCAAAAATACCAACAGTAACACCAAAGCTTATAGAACACACACTTAACAATAAAGTATGTACACAATAAAATCTGGCCACTTTCAGTCACCTACACCGTGGCGCTAAATAACTGTTACTTATACATTAGTAGCTGACAGGACAAAACATGTTAAGACATGAACTGATGATTTGCACAACACCTGCAGGTGTTGTTAATACAACTGAATTGCATCAGTTCATTTCGTATTTCAATCGGTGCAGTTTAAAATCATTATGGATACAAAACGCAACATAATTAAAGTGTTTATAGAGAATGGTTACGATCGAGCAACCATTTGTTGAGAAGTGAGGAAGTTGAACATTAATAAAATGTTGGTATATAGGACATACACTCGTTATGTTGAGACCGGTGATGTTAAAATTAAGAAAAAGACCAGACGACCTTGTACAGTAAGGACTCCAAAATTAA
This sequence comes from Ignelater luminosus, assembly GCA_011009095.1. Classification (NCBI taxonomy): domain Eukaryota; kingdom Metazoa; phylum Arthropoda; class Insecta; order Coleoptera; family Elateridae; genus Ignelater; species Ignelater luminosus. Next base: position 73,977 of record VTPC01000476.1, on the reverse strand, counting down.
TTAAGAAAGTTAGAGAATCCTTACAAAGAAATTGTGCCAGATCGTGTAGGAAATTGGCTAAAATATATGGAGTATCCCGTCGAAAGATGCAAAGAATACTAAAAGACGATCTTCGAATGACTACTGACAAAAAAAGAAAAATCCATGGAATTACTGATGCTCAAAGGAAGAAACGGTATGAAAGAACAAGATTGCTTCAACGTCGGTACAGTTTGGAGGACGTCAAGAACATTATCTTTTCTGATGAAAAGTTATTTGTTCTAGAAGATGGTTTCAATCCGCAAAATGACCATTTACATGCTACGAAAATTGAGAATTAACGCCAGGTATTATATGGACGAATTATTACAAAAACATTTGATTCCTGGAGGGAATACATTGTATCCTGATAAAAATTGGGTGTTTCAACAAGATTAGAGAATGGTGTGAGAGAAATTGCCCCGATTCCATACCATCAACATTGTAGCCGCCTGCCTCTCCCAATTTAAATCCCACGGATTATTTTGTGTGGAGTAAGATGCAAGACATATTAAAGGAAAAGAAAAGCAGGAATCTAACAGAATTTAAAAATAATATCCGCAAGGCATGGGCGCAGATATCAGTTCGAGACATCCGTGCAGTGGTTATGTCCTGGAAAAGACGTTTGGCTGTTTACAAAAATAAGGGTGGTCATATTAAATAAATTTATAACACTTATAATTATAACAGTTACCTGAATAAAATCCATATGTAGTATTTGCAATTACTTTATTGCTTAATCTGTAATTAGTTATTGATTTAGTAACAGTTATTCAGCGCCATGGTGTACACTTTTTGACATAGACAAGATAGAGGGCTGAGATTTTGATCCTAGTTGCCTAGATTGCAAAAAAAAAAGATAAATGTAGCTTAGTCAACTGTTTCTAGTGTCTTAAAACGCTTTGCAAAAAATCTGACAACTTAAGAAAACCTGGCAGCAAAAAAACTTGGAGACCAGTAAGTGTAAATAAAGATAAAAAGATTGTAGAGATATTCAGAAGAAATCCAAACTTGTCAGTAAGTAGATTGCTAAAAAAATTAACATGTCAGCAGCCTATGTCAAAAAGTTAAAACTAGAACTGGATTCAAGGTTTTCAAGCAAAAAGCTTAAAATCGTAAAGATAAACAAAATGAAATCGCTAAGACTAGAGCTTATAAACTTCAAGAATAAGTTTTAATGAAACACAGATGCATTGTTATGGAAGACAAAACATATGTTGTTGCCGACTTTCAACAGTTACCTGGCCAGGAATTTTAAACAGCAGTAGACAAAACAAGTATTCCAGATATGTTTAAGAAGAGAAAATTGTCAAAATCATCAAAAAAATAAGAAATCTGTGTAAAGGAGTGTCTTACAAAACGTCTTTTGCCATTTTTAAGAAGTTATACAGTGTCTGCAGCATTCTGGCCAGATCTAGCTTCTTGCCATTGTGGAACATCTGCCATGGAATGGTATGAAAATCATTATGTGGTAGTTATACCAAAATCGATAAATCCACCTAATTGTCCCGAGCTTCACCCAGCTGAGAAATATTGGGTTCTGGTACAACGTCAGTTAAAATATAATAAACATGAAGCAAAAGACCTGGGTGATTTCAAAAGAAAGTAGCAGTTGGCAGCAAATTCAGTATCTGAAGATACTGTACAAAAATTAATGAGTGTTAAGAAGAAGATTTGGAGAATTTAGTCGTTTAACTTTAAAAAATTAAAATGATGCATTACACTTAAATTATAATTCATATGTTCACAATAAAAATTGAGTTTGGATTTGACTTATTTTTTATTCTTTATATGATCATTTGAAAGTGACCAGATTTTATCGTGTACAGTCCTTAGTTATATTAATTTTCCACCCATTAGGCAATCACAATAGAAGTTTTAAATATTTTCATCAGAGCTCTTGGTGTTTGGACACATCCCCACCATTGCGTTAAAAAATATCAGATTGTTTGGGGTCATTATAAGACAAATAATAATAATAACAATAGAAAATGGCAAGAGTTCTGGTTCAAATAGAATAGAAGCAGAACTTATCAAATATGCAAGAGAGGAAATAAACATATGGAAGGAAAAATAAATACTGAGAGTGGCTGCAAGCCTGATTCACAAAAAAAAAAGATAACAATAAATGAGAAGTTAGCCTATGGTCTATAAAATTCTAGCACATACAATAAAAAAAAGATTACAAAAAGTAGAAGCAGAGTGAAACTACTAAATACAACCCTTAATTTGAAACACAGGTAAATCAAAGCAGAAAACAAATGTTATTATGTATTTGTTAAACTTTGTCCATTTGATTGTTCATATAAATAAATTGATAGATAATTCAATAACAGTTAACAATAGAACATAAGTTTATTAACATTTTTGATCCACAACATTATTAACAAGCCCTTGAATTTATGACTATACGTTTTGTATTTAAAATGGTAAATAATATGTACACCACATTATTCTACATCACAAACTAAGAAAGAAATTCTAATGTCGTTTTGATGAAAGCTTCTTCATTGCGAAGTTATTAACAACGTTCCTAATTCTTATTAAAATTTCTTTGTTTTTAATAATTTAATTAATACAAAATAGTTACAATTACTTGCAGTTTAAGTAATAAAAAGGGACATTTATGATTCAGATTTTGATGTAGATTCATGTGGTGAACAGACTATGCACTGTTTTGAATACATTCTGTATAAAATGAACTTAACCATTAACCTTAGTTTTTTAAAATTATAAATAGTACAAAAGCCACTGACAAAAAAAAAGACACATCGACGCAGAAAGGTATCTAGGTACTCTGGTGAAAATTTCAACGAGCTAGGTGTGGGCATGCACTCGTAGTGGAAATTATGAAAAAGTCGTTTTTCCATGAATCCTAACTATCTGGCATTTATAAATTTTCGTAAAGTGATGAAATACAAGTATTTGGTGAAAACGCCAGAACACTAGACATGGGCGGTTCTATGTAAAACACGAAAAACCGCAAATGGAAAATGTCACTTATTGTACCCAATCCTGACCACTTGGAATTTGCGTCATTTTATCAGTCTTTTTATCCTAATTCTTAAAATCAAAACGCCAGAAAGACCAGTGTGGTCTTTATTTCTTTAATTAACATTTTAAAAAGTTCACTGTTTTCACAGTTTTTTCCAGATTTTTAAAAAATTGTAAAAATATGCTTAAAATGCATATTAAGACTTGAAAATTTGGTTGCGTATATTATTGAAAGTTTGCATAATGCAAATTTCATCCCCCAGATTGCCTTAAATCTGTTTTGCCCTGAATGGACACCCTTGGGCATAAGGCGTTCCGTTCCGAAATTCCTATTATACAAACCTTAATATGCATTTTTATCATATTTTTACGATTTTTTAAAAACCTGGAAAAAATTGTGAAAACAGTAAACTTTTTCGCATAAAACATTAATTAAAGAAACAAAGACCACATTTTAAGAATTAGGATAAAAAGACTGATAGAATGACGCAAAACTTCAAGTGGTTAGGATTGGGTACGATAAGTGACATTTTGCATTTACAGTTTTTCGTGTTTTACATGGAACTGCCGATGTCTGGCGTTCTGGTGTTTTCACCAAAGTACTTGTATTTTGTCACTTTACGAAAATTTATAAACGCCAGATAGTTAGGATTCATGGAAAAACTAGCCTTTTTCATAATTTCCACTATGAGCGCATGCCAACACCTAGTTCGTTGAAATTTTCACCAGAGTACCTACATACCTTTCTGCATTGATGTGTAACAATACCAGAAACTTAAGATTCAGGTCTTCTTTTTCTGTCAGTGGCTCTTGTACAAAAAGTATAAAACATAAAGTTTAAGGATTTTTGAAAACATTGTGTAATTGTGATAAAACTCCATTACCTAGGTAATGACATTGACATAAATATTTTTGCGACTGTTATAATAATTTGCAAGCAGAAAATGTGCAGTAGTACCAACCCATAAATCAGTGCATTAAGAAGCCTGATTAAAGAATTAAAAACAGTTGAAAACAATACCTTAATAAGGCACTCAAAGCACCGAAATAAAAAAATATCTTAAGCTTAAAGTTGACTTTGTTAAATTTAGACTCACCTTTAAATTAAACCTATTCCCTTGTTCTTATTAGAGACATAGAGACAATCAATTTTATCATTTTCAACACTGTTCTCAATCATCACAGTTTTATACTGATTTATCATTGGTTTAACAAGAATTATTTAAAATGTAATAATTTTATGTCACATATTATTAAAATTATTTTTATTAATACCACCCTTTGTTTTCATGACTATTTGTTTTAGAATCCTCTTCGGGATATTATGTGTTAAGTTTATTTTCGAGAATATTTTTGGCATTTCTTTTTGAGAACAATTATATTAAACTCTAACTATGACCAGAATCTACAAAAACTTAAACTTTCTATCTAACTCAAATATCCTTGATAATGTGGAAATCTTAAATACATAAGCTGTTGTATTTGTTAGCAATGACTAGACTGCAGTCGTTTAGGCACTAAAAATTTGTATTTTAGGTGTTTAAAGAAAGCACAAATATTTATAAAATAGGCATTAATAGAGTTTTTGCATGTTGTATTTTAAAAGACGGAATAAGACAATGTCTTGGTTATTTTATTTTCTATTGGGTGGAAAATGGAGTTGATTATATACCACACTGACAAATGCCTGCCAGACCATTATCTTCTTTCTAGATTTTTCACAAAATATTGACTTTTCTGAGTTGGGTACATTTATTCCTGCTTCTACAGTGTAAAACTGAACCCCCGGTAAAGTTTTCTAATTAAGTTTGACATGTTTCATCATCCATTATTATGCATTGATCACTTTTGCTCAAAACTTTATCGTACAACTTCCTAAGGCGAGTTTTTACTGAAACTGACTGAAGTGCAGTGCATTTTGGCTATTTCTGTTTCTCTTCTTAGCATTCTGCATTTTTTGAAGTCACAAATAGATATGTCCTTTTTAACCGCAAACTGCTTGCGAATCTTCTTATCCAAATCTGATTATGTATCACCAGGTTTTCTTCCGCGTCCAGGTAAATCCTTTAAAGTGAAATGATTTCCCAACCACTTAAATAATTGCATATTGGACCTCATAAACATTAACACTTTCCTCTTTTGAAAATTTTCTCATTGACACACTTTGACCACTACAGTATTTGGACACAATTGTATTTCATTTTCTCACTGACAAACCTTTCATCTTCTTAGTAATGTCTAAATGTTGACGTTTGATGACAAAACGTTATTGTTTGGATAGTAAGCAACAAATATCAATTTGACAGCTGATTAAAACAGTCAAAGCCTCCTTTCTGTATTGACTTGAAGATGTACCCATAATTAACGATAGTCCTTAATTCAAATAAATTCTCGATTTTTGTAATCCACAAAAAAGTAGGAAAAGTGACTACATTCATAGATTAGTGACAAAAAGTGACAAAAAAGTGACTATTTGTGAACCCTGTAATTACAACATGCAAAAACTCCGTGATGAATAGTCTTTAAAAAAATATATTATTTAAGTGTACATGTGTTTATTGTTAAACCACAATGTTATTGTTATAATTAAGGATCAGATTATATGCAAAATGTGCCTTCTTATCTTTTAATACACCTCTTCAAAACATTGGAATTACTCATTTTATTGTTTTGTAGAACTTTCTTTTTAGACAAAACAAGAAGTAAAATTTGTGATTGCAAGGTTTTAAAGGAATATATCGAAAGATACAGAGGTGCATTTTGCATATAATCCAATCTTTAGTTATAATTTGCTTCACAGTAGGTAATCAATACTATTTGTAGGCTTTTAATTTCAAACTGCTAGCATTCATCTTTTAATATTAGTTTATATGCAGAAAATGAATGTTCAACATCTACAATTTATTGTATAGCGCATACATAAACTAGGCTTCTTTAATTGGAAAACAAATTTGAAGTAAGCATCTTTTAAAAGTTGTAATGAAAAGAACTGCAGTTTTTATAAAATGAGAATTAGTATAATTTATGAGTCCTAAAAGGAATCGCAAATGAATGTGCATTGAAAACCCTTTCATGGTTTACTGATTACTTTACACAAATCATGCCCGGTTTCTGAAAGCTGGTGTTATGTATTATATAGTTATCGGATGCATAACTTTATGGAACCGATAAACTTCTTAAGTGTTGCTCAAAATATTGTACTCTACTTTATAACTATCGGTTTCTTAAGTAGTTACGAGAAAAATCGATAGGTGGCTACTGCACTTGCAACACTAGAAAAACAAAAAATACTTTAAAAAAGTGAAATAATTTGAAACTGTTACACATTTTTCAATAATACTGTCGTTCTATACCGGCACTTTCATCCTAAACATAACCTGCTGTTAGCGATCGGTAATTGAAAAAAAGCCGCGCGAAACCTCAAGCAATGTAGAATGCGCCGGCGCTACATAACTTATCGCACCAACTTGCTCCGATAACTTATGAAGCCAATATCGGTCCCATAAATACAACATAGCGTTTCATAAACACCTTTTGGCGATTTATGAAATGCATAACTTTATCGGTTAGATAAACTGCTTTCAGAAACCCGGCATCAGTCCATCAATCAAGTTGAAAGTCCCCTTATAAAGATTCTCTTGTTTTGAAGTTTAAATTCTAAGGAAAATAATAGGCCACATGTAGTCAGAGACGAAACTGCGACAAACTTTCTTTATGTAGGTACTGTATTCTATGTAATTTGTAAGGGAAATACCTCTGCAACAGGCTTTGTTTTAATTTACTTTTCAGCATGCAAAAAGTGTTTTATGGAACTTGACTCAAACACCTTGTTAAAATAGAGAAACCAGTTAATTGATTGATTAAAAAAACATGCAATTTTTATTAAAAAAAAAAAAAAAGGTAGAGGCAGGCTTTGGGCAGTTAGTTTTGAAAAAAGCATTTTTCTTCAAATACACCTAGATGAATAGCAACCATAGGAAATGCACTTAAACTTAATCCTTTTAATATAGTGTTTAATGAATGAAAAAGGCAAATGCCTAAAGTTTCGCAGTCTAGTAATGACCCTACATTAATCGATGGTAACTCTTAAGATTGCCAAATTCAATTTTTAACCATTTAAGGTACAGGATTTGTTTTTAAAAAGTTAGGGCAGTATGGTGCAAATCGTTCTATGCCTGATATGTAATTCATTTTATTTATTTTTGTATGTGGCTTATTTAAAATAGTTTGATCAACAATGAAAACTTAAGGAGGTTTTTCTGCTGCATACTAGTCAAGACATTTATGTACTTTCTAGTTTTCTTTCTTTTTTTTTCTGTTGAAATAAAAAGTGAAGGTCAAATAATTCTCAATCTCATCCTTATAAATGAAGCTTTGCTATTCAGTTACAGATAAAAATAAGCAGAAATTAACTTAAACAGCTTATTATTTAGCCTATTTATAGTAGTTTCAATAAAAATATTATTCAATATGCTTAAATTTCCTTTTTTCCTTAGCATACTAAAAGGAGAAAATAGCAGTAAAAATAACTAAGAGTTTATACTCACCCATTTTTGATTTTACATCTTTCTTATTTCCCTCACTTCCTTGTTTTGAATCATTTTCCTTACTACTCTTAGTTTCGTTACTGTCTCCATCTTCCTTTTTCACTTCTTCAGTTTTTTCTTTTTTCTCTTTTAATTTCCCATTAGACCTTTCGTTTGTTATATGATTCTCTTTGTTTTCCTTATTTTCATTAGATTCGCGTCGTGTTCTTCCCTTTTCCTCAATCGTCCTATTTTCTACAATCGAGTCATCATTACGTATTCTACGGTTTCTTGTAGGTTGAATGTCAGTTGTTTCATAATCATATAAATACTTTGGATTTTTCTTTACTTCCCTTCTCTCTTCAAGACCATTAACTTCATGTGATAAACGAGTTGTCTGCCTTGTTTCATACATACCACTCCTACGTGTTCTATATTTTGTTTCCTACACGATAAATTTGATTATTAATCTAATTTGTTGATAAAACTATAACATACCTGAGCATCACGACTATCTTCTTCAGAATAGTCGTCTTCAGCAACTAAATTAGGATAACCAACTTTCGGCATTTGATTATCGGTTAACCAGGACATATTAGCATATTTTAAAGTTCGTTTCCTTTTACTTCTTCGTACAACTAAAAGATCAAGAATAAAATATCAACTATCTTATATACCAACTTAAGGTGGAATTTTGTTGCTGTGCTTTACCTTCTTTTTCAGCTTCACTATCATCACTGTTATATGTTAAAGGTGAATGAGGATCTGCATAAGATTTTAAACTAATAGGACGAAGAGAAAGAGCAGTGCGTTTTTCTAACTGTGAAAGGGCCGCTTTAGAACATCGAAGATGGCGTGATCTGCGGGCTCTATAAAATTAAAAAGATTTTTATGGTAATGAATTTCCATATTTTATTATTCTTATACCTGGAGGAATATATCTCTTCATCACTATCTTGCCCATTATATGCATCGGAGTCATCATGCATGTTACGGGATGAATAAAGAGAAAGTGAATGTCGTCGTTCATTCAAGGATATACGAGTTGTTCTCACTTCTCTCTTTCTCAGACAATGTGCTAAACAGCAAAGTACAAATTAAAAACCAACACTAATAATTATTAAACACACTTACGAGAAAAATTATGTTCAGTATTACACACAAATCTACTTCTCAATTCACGTACGCGTGGTGGCAGTGTAGTGTTTGCTTTTGAACGATGGTGTCTTTTTGATTTTTTTGGAGAATTCCACGAATCGTCTTCTTCTTCTTCTTCTTCTTCCTCTTCCGTTACAGAATTGCTTACGCTAGATGTTTCTGTTTCTTCTGGTGGTAAAGGTATAGCTGTGCTCTATAAAATTGACAATATTTAAAATATGTTGGCATTTCAATGACATTAATAAAAAAAAAGCACATTAAACAAGCAATAATAATATGCATTTTGACAAAAGGTACAAGATCATAATTATAATCAATAACAAAACTATAACTTGTAAACAAAGCATAAGGCAATTAAAGGCTGTAAATGTACATGATATTATCTACAATATAGATTTTACATAAAGTAGCATTTGAAATGAAATTTACAAATGTTCAAAACATGAGATGTGATTATATTAAAGAATGCCATTAATATTTTTTGTTCGTATATATTCCATCATCAACAATGATCAAACAAATCTTCTTTGTATAGTGTTAGTTATAATGGTAGTGAATTTTAGTAAATTTAAAATAGAGATATATACCAGGTGACACAGAAGGCATGTAACTGCTTGCCATGTATTTATTATTTAAAATATATTTCTGAAAATGAAAGTATAAGATTGATTTAAACATCAATATTCACTTGCAATTCCGACTTGCGTTTGTAAGCTGAATGGTGTTTTATTCTTTTAAGATAACCTCAAAAATTATCAATTTTTCTAAAATAGGAGAGCCATGATTGACACACCTTTTTGAGATTAATCACCCTATAAATTGGAAAGAATGGTTGCTTTACTTTTTATTACCAATGCTATTTCTTGAAAAAAGGTTAACATTGAAAAACCACATTTGTTTTACGTTTTTACCTAATTTCTTGAGAAAAATCAATGCTAACTCAGTTGTAGTTTCTTTCTAATAACCACATCCTTTTTATTATTTTCAAGATAATGATCTCCCAATAGAAAACTCAATTTATTTATTGCCAATGGTACAAACTGTAAAAGTCAACTGAGTGACTACCATTTTGAGAATAATGAAGGCAATGTGTTTATTTGAAAAAGAGTAAGTCTAAGCTTCATTACTAATAATAAAACTGAGGCGTTGCCATTTAAAAATTTCTCAAGAAATTGAGCAAGACAGTGAAACAAATAGTTTTTTCTTAGTGTTAACCATTTTTTGAGAAGTAACATTGGTAATAAAAAGAAAGGCAACCATTCTTTAAGCTTTTTTTCATGACTAAATTTAACTTACCACAGATAAAACTGTAGTATTTTCTCTCTTTTCTACTTTACAGTTCGTCTCTGATGATGTTTACAGGGCTAGGATTACTATTGTCTATGTAAAATGTAAGCATTCACTATAAAAAAGTAATCAAGAAATAACTCAAAATGTTTTTATTTTAGTAGTTTGTTACAGGTTGAAACCTTTATAATATTTAATGAGCATGTAACAGCTACTATTTTATACAAGGACAAAATTTGCAACGCTTGTCTTTCAGCTCGTGTTGCAATCATCTGAATATAAATATAGCCATTACATGCAAGTCAAATACGATGCCTTATAACTATTAAAAAGAAACAATTCGAGGGTGTTGAATGATGAGTTCATTATTCAATAGTTGTAGATAAAAACAGATTTCAAAACACTTTGGTATTAAGATTGCCTATAAAGCTGGTACTTTACAACTCGTTGTCAATGTCAAAAGTTAACAAAATTTGCAATAAATTTGATGTATCGATGTTATAATGAATTTATGATCCTGGCCAACTTCATTTTTTTGATCTACCATCAATGGTTTTTTTTTACTATTATTCTCTTTAAAATGTGGTCGTGCAAAAAATGTATACAGTGTGTTCAAGATAAGGATGCATAGCATGGGGATCTTGGAAATGGTAAGAGATACAGGATCAGTTAATTGGGATGAAAGTTGGCTAATTTATAGGACCTTTTTGTTGGAATTTACAAAATTTAGATATTTTGGATAGTTTCTGAGATATTTAAAAAAAAGTAGATTTGTTGATTTTTTTTTCTTTCATTTATTTGAAGAGATGTCAGAAAACGAAAACCACTTTTCCATTGCCACTTTTGGTGCTCTATTAAAATACGCTAACAAAATTTCTGTACAACGTTTCGGTTTCGAGTAACCATCATCAACCTCATTTTTTTAAATAAGCGGGAAAATAATTGAAAATTGTTTTGGATAGTTCTTGTCACGGTTCTAATGATGTAAACATGATAGGGTTATTTTGGTTTTGATTTTTTGTGTTGAACGCTGCTGTGACTAACTATAATAATTGCCGTTCATCTTCAAAATTTTGGTTAAGCACATGATTCTTGATATAACCCTAGAGGAAGAAATCTAATGGTTTTAGATCGGGTGATTGTGCAGGGCAGGGTACTGCAGAATGCATTAATTTATAGCATAAGAAATCAGAATAACTCTATCATGTTTACATCATTAGAATCGTGACAAGAGCTATCTAAAACAATTTTCAATTGTTTTTCTGCCTATTTAAAAAAATGAGGTTGATGATAGTTACTCAAAACCTAAACGTTGTACAGGAATTTTGTTAGCGTATTTTAATAGAGAACAAAAGTGGCAATGGAAAAGTGGTTTTAGTTTTCCGATATCTCTTCAAATAAATAAAAAAAAATAATAATAACAAAAATCGAGAAATCTACTTTTTTTTAAATATCTCTGAAACTATTTAAGATATCTAGATTTTGCAAACGCCAACAAAAAGGTCCTATGAATAGCCAACTTTCATCCCATTTAACCAATCCTGTATCTCTTCCCGTTTCCAAGATCCCCATGCTGTTCATCCTTATCTTGGACACATTGTATAACTCGAGTGTAAAGTGTCTGTTTTGAACTCATAGGATTTATGGTACTCGGTCCTACTTGTTCAAAAAGCTTCACTTTACACTCTTGTTATATAAACAACTGTTATACTCTCAGTCTCACAAACCACAGTAATGATTTAATGAACTAAACAAACTATTAAGAAGCAACATTAATGATAAACTACAATTCAACACGATAAATAAAATAATTAATAAAGATAAGCTTATCTGTATACAGAGTGTCTCTAACTTTGGTTGCCAAACTGAGAGGGTATACAGCATTCACGACGTTTCTGGGTCGTATATGGCTGTGGAAGAATGACAGTTTGAGTATTGTAAATATTATTCTATTAACCCATATCATCCCAAGGTTTTAAAAGATAAAATAATTTAATTTTTTTGGTTATTATTGTTTCTGGTTATATTAGGCACATTTATGCAACAAAAAAAAAAAAAAATTTACAAAGTCATTTATTCAGAAAATGGTGGTGCGTAAACGCACCGCTGGGAAGATTGATGAACAAAAACAAAACACTTGTATTTTATACATACATATTTTTTTTAAATAAGTCATACAAAATAGTTTATTTGTTATCTAAAGTAACATTGCCAAAAATATCTTAAAAACAAATTACTCTATATTGCTTAAACTAAGCATAATAAACTGGTGCGAAAACGAACCAATGGGATGTAGAGTGAACAAAAAAATTTATTTTTTATGGTACTTTTCGAAACAGTTTACATGCAAATGTACATTACATTTTCGGCACATATGAACTGTATGAGTATGACATATCTTACATTGTCTACGAGCTTCAGGTTTATGGGAAACTAGAGTATAGTCAATATTATCAAACCGAAGTTTGTATATAGAATTTGTTGGTCGTTGAACAGCCACATGGGTAACTTTTCAGCAATCGCAAGGCTATGTAAGATTTGAAATTATTAGCAGTATTATACAACTTCCATGCATTTGTTATAGCACTGTCAACAGAATTAGAAAAAATGGGCCACCACCATTTTTCCCCAAAACTCTACATCTGTAATTGGCTATCCCATTGTCATGTAAGTCTACTCCTTCCATGAATTTATTATTTTGGGAAATAACGTGAGGCTGACAGATCTGTATGTCTTGTTTCTGTTTTTTTTTAAATAACGCTTGACATTGTTAGAAGGCTAAACATTTAAATGATTGCTACAAAGTGCAAAGTGTAATCACTGAATTATCATTCCAACGAACCATGGAAATCTTTGAAATATCATTATATACCGAGTCAAATGTACCTCTTTCTTGTTTAGCTATAGTATTAACAGGTTCCAAAAGACATTTCTTTTTCCTGTTGTCCTGTAAAGTCCCAGTAGCAAAAAAATTCCTTATTCTTTAAGTAAACAAACAAATCAAAGGATGAGAAAAAATTATCAAAAATGATTTGATGATTAAGTGTATTTTTTACTACTGAAAGCAAATCTGTTACTACCCTACCACCTAATCCTAGACTTGTATTTTCTTTTTTCTTTCTGCACCTGCATATGGTTTTGAATAAAATAAGTAACCTTCTGATGAACAAAGACACCATATTTTAAAACCAAATCGTACTGGTTTTCCCTTTATAAACATTTTACATAAATGTTTACCAAAATATGGTATAATTTGTTCATCAATAGACAAATTGTGTGAAAATATATCAAACTGTAAATTCTTCTTATTCATTGCATCTAGAAAAGGGTGTACTTTAGCAAATTAATCGGATTTATCTAAGTTATTGTTATCTGATAAATGCAAGTTTTTTTTATTTGCTGAAATTTATTTCTACTCATACATTTTTTTACAATATCTACACCTTTATCCTCGTCATTTGACCAATATAAAGGCATCTGGGGTAAGGTGCGATATCCTGAGAGTATCATTATACCCAAAAAATTTAAAAGCGTTGTTTTATCAAATCGGAAATCCTGGCGATTATTAGCTCGTGCATACTCTAAGGAAAAATTAACTATCAGATCTAAGACTTCATCATCAAAAAACGTTAAAAATATTTCCAATGGCGTTTTATCAATTAATTTTTCACTAATTTGGCACTTGTCTAAACATTCCTTTGAACGCAGGGAAATGTGTATAAGATATCTGACCTTCTTTCCATTTTGGTTCAGATGATGGCTTTGGAGATACCTCACGATTTAATTTTTGTTTCTTTGATGCAAGCGTTTCTTCATCGAATGAATCAAATTGATCTTCTGAGATTTCCGCATCGTTTAAATGAATTTCAAATGTTCCAGCGATGTCTTGATCTCGTAAATGGCTTTCTGGTACTATTTCTTCATCATCAATATTTTCTTCGTCGGTCAACTCGTCTACATCAGGTGGAATATAAATAGCATCGGCATATGCTACAAATATTTTAAAAAAAGTATAAATATCAAGCAATAGTAAAAAATTAGTTTATCATTACATACCTCCTTTTTGTTCTATTTTTAATTCACTAACTACTTTTTTTAACACTGCTTCTAGTTCTTTTGAAGTTAGATAATAATTATTTGGCATCTTAAAACACAACACAATGCACTCCTCAACATCTAACAGAATAATACACCAAATGCAAGTGGTTTCTGCAGTTTTATACACAGATATCGTGCAAGAATTTACTTGCAGAATCTTGTTTAAGTTACGAGTCATTTCATGAATCATCCCAGCCATGCGTAAATGCACCATTACACTTTCAAGCTTGATTGTGTTACTTGAATATTTTATAATAAATTTCTGAATATCTCTCAAAAAACTAGATCATTAGTACAACAAATTGCAATAATAAAATTAAAAATAGCGCAATAAATAATAATTTCTACAAGTTCAAAAAAGTTGCAACACCGATATTTTTTTTAAACTATGATATCAAATTACACCCACTGAGTATATTTTTTTATTTTGCACATTTTGTGATTTGCAGTCTTTCAAGAAGTATCACCAATATTTAAACATTCTATAACAATTTCAATCTAACAGAAAAAAATTTTTTAATTACATGGTGCGTAAACGTACCATTGGGACCATATGGGTTAACTCGGCTTGTAAAATCTTATCGACGCTTAATGTGCTTTAAGGTTATGATTTTATGACAATTTAACCTCATGCTGTTGTCTTTTTCTTGTAACTCTGTAAATATAAGGAAAACTTGATTTCTTTTTAACAAAACAAAACTAATCGGTACTAAACGTTTATGCAAAATTTCTGAACAGAGCCAAATGCAGCCGCAGGTTTGACAAGTTTCAAAAAAAAAGCATGTCCTGTTACGACCCAGAAACATCATGAACGGAGTATACACCCTGTGTCTAAAAAGTTCGGTGAATGATATGGTAAAAAGAAAAAAACATGTTCCTAATGGTAAATACCTTTATTGACCTTCAAAATAATCTCCACCAGCCACAACACACCTCTGACAACGGTCGTATAACGCTTGTAAACTGTTGGAGAAGTCTTGATGTGGAATCGTGTGTAGAATACCCGTTACACGTTGCTGAATTTCGTCGATGTCCGCAAACCGTGATCCCTTTAAGGCCTGCTTAAGACGTGGAAACAAGAAATAATCAGCAGGCGCCAGATCTGGAGAGTACGGTGGATGTTGCAAAACCGTGACGCCATGCTGAGTCAAATATTGTTGTACCATGATGCTCGTATGCGAAGGTGCATTGTCGTGCAGTAACATCCACTTTCCTGTCTGGTACTTCTGTGGCCTAACGCGCCGGATGCGCAGTAACAAACGTTTGAGAACCTCCAGGTAGAATGTGGCATTCACCGTTTGGCCAGCAGGAACAAATTCTTTATGAATCATTCCGTCTTTGTCGAAAAATGCGATCAACATGGTCTTCACTTTGGATTTTTCGGCACGGCATTTTGTTGGTCGCGGAGAAGACGGTGACCGCCATTCCATCGATTGTCTTTTCGTTGCGGGGTCGTACTGGTAACACCAAGACTCGTCTCCTGTAACAATGGAACCCAGAAAGGTTGGATCCCTGTCACACGTATCGATGAAATCGCCAGAGGTCTCACAACGTCTTGCTTTTTGTTCATCTGTTAGCATGTGCGGCACAAATCGCGAACAAATCTTGCGTTTGCCCAATTCTTCATGGACGATGGTCCCTACTGTGTCTTTGCTAATGCTCAATTCTTCTGCTATTAATCGCAGAGTCAATCGCCGATCGTTTGTTAGCAGCACTCGCACGCGTTCGGTGTTTTCTGGTGTCCTGCTTGTGCATGGCCGGCCTGAACGTGGTTCGTCCTCAACAGATTCCCTACCAGCGCGAAGGCGAACAAACCACTCATACACACATTTCCTACTCACAGCATCCTGCCCGTACACATGCACCAACATCTGATGGGTTTCTGTCGCCGTTTTACCCAATTTGAAACAGAACTTAATGTTGTGTCGTTGCTCCATGACGCGTACTATTCGGGTCACTCTATTAGACTGAATGCAATAAGCAATGCACAACAGTCTTCGAGCTCGTACCGACACAGTTCACGTCCAGACATGTTCGTGCGTGTCTACAATGGCACGCGAGCCTCTATCAAACTGTTAATACACAATTATGAGACCATTCACCGAACTTTTTAGACACAGGGTGTATATTTGAGAAAGAAAAATATTTTTTTCGATTTTCCTATAGCTTTTTACTATACCTTAAAAACTGTTTGCTCAATTTTGTTCAAATTTTAAATGCTCCTGTGTATCATCTTCCTAAATAGCACTGTCTTACATCATCAGTCTTTTGTTATTATGGTAGTTTAGCCAATGCACCCTAGGCTACTTGAATTTTTTAACTCTTTCTCTGTAAATTTCTTTAAATTTCGATGCCATAACTAGATGGGCCATTTATTTTTCTACAACAAAAGGCATACTTCACATGTTTTGAAAAATGCCCTGTTTTGTCAGAAAAACGTTAAAAATCATCAGAGGTTCCATCGACAAACACTTTTTATGAAACAGTAAAAAAAAAGCAATTCTTAAGGGTGCCCTTTTTAGTGCCCCTAGCTCCCTTCATATTTGAAAAATAAAAAACTGAAAAACATGGGTCTGTTAATTTTCCTTTCCAAATACACTCTCTAAGTAAAAATTTAGAGACACTGTATACAGAAAGATACCCTAACTGATTGATCTATCAATGCACAGCTAAATCGCTGGGTCTAGAACCTCAGAATTTTGCATAGAGGTTCCTCAAGTGACATAGGCAACCACCAAGAAATGATTTTTTGAAATCCAACCCCTCAGGAGATAAAATGGAGAAATACATATTACATGTGTTTCCCAATTGCATGAAACAAATACAAGGGCGTTATTATATGTCAAAAAAATAAGACAAAAACCCAGATAAAATGTTTCTGGAAACGCTCACCTTAAGAGTTACGCCGCTTTAAAAATTTTGCTAAAAAAGCAATGTCTTCTTAATAATTTTGTAACAATTTGTGCTACAGTAACAAAATTTGGTATGCGTGCACTGCCTATCAAGGCCTTTATTTGCACTTAAATTTGTCAAAGCTGTCTTTGTCAACTACCTTTGGAACAAAAGTGCTAGAGAAGGTCCTGATAAATAGTGCACACATGCCAAATTCTTTATGTTTATTACTTAGAGTGTGCTGATATATACTTTGTATTCTCTAAGTGGTTTGAAATTTAGTATTGTATATTAAACAGATCGTGTGTTGGTCATCAGCTTTCTTCCCCCAAGAAGAGATTCAACATCGATTTTTATCTGTTTTGCACAACCAATCTTCTTGAAAAACAACTTTTCCCATTTTGAAAAGCTGAAAAAATATCAAGTACCACAAAAAATAACGCTTAACGTACAACCCACATAATAATCTCATATAATGAAAACGGGAAGATAACTAATATCATTAACCTCTATAATCTTTTAACTAGTACGGTATGGATGTTTATTAGACTGCCGTATAACTGAAATAATGATACCTGTGTGCGTTTTATGAAATCTACCGCCTGCTTTGTACATCAGACCGGGAAATTCAAAAAAAGCAAGTCTTTTCTGAAATAAAAAATTTTAGTAAACAAAAGTAACACAATCCAAGCCCTGTGTTTAGCTGTGAAAACAATCTATGGCTAACCATAACAAAATAGATTGAATTATGCATTTGACCAAGTTCACTTGTGGTAACCAATCTGAATAAAAAACGGTGAACACAGTGTGGCATCACATAGTGATCGGAAATGACGAAAAACCGGTCAAAACTAAATAACTCTCAGAATTGCTTAAATATTTTGTATATAAGGTATTATTGACGTCTCTGCTATCCAAAAGGATGTAAAAAATAAAAATTATTTTATTTATTTCTTTGTTTTATCGACGAAATTTAAAAAATCAACTTAGAATCTTCTCCTGATTACAGATACATAATTGGTATTTCGATATCTCGAATACTTTTCGAGATAATCGGGATCGAAAATGGCGATTTGTCAACACAGTAATATGATATATGATATCAACTTAGTTTTTAAACAAGGGGCATGCACGAGGTGTTCCTCACCGATTGTTTTGAAACTTGGTTTACAGTGTCCGCCAAAAAGTCTGCATCATATGGGAAAAATTTTTATTGAATGACTTATGGAAAAATTTGTTTCGGCATCAGGTTTTGTTTGCTCCAGAACCAAAAATGACCTAATCAAAAATAATCATGCGGTTTTCATTACTTGTCAAATTTGACATTTTTAGAGAAAATGTCCAAAAAATAGACTTATTTGACCGAATTTTGAAAAAAGTCATGAAAAAAAGAATGTTTCCTTTGCAATTTTGTACCCCTATGCAAATTTTCAAAAGCCTACCACGATTTTTATATTTTGCCCTTTATTTCGCTATTCTTTATTTGTGTGGAGGTATAGTTAACAAGTTTTTGTAAATATTCATTTGGAAGATGCGATGAGATATGTAATGCATGCCCTGATTACAAATCGGATTTATGTGTTTATCTGTATGAATGAGATGAAATTTGCACCAAGTGTGCTATTTTACCAAAGTTCCATTTTTATCTTTTACATAAAAAATAAGGAAAAGAAGATGATTTAAACCGTAGAATGAGTATTGTGCAATATGTATCTAATCAATATGTGTTTTGAATTAGATTGGATCGACTTTTATTGATTAAAAAATAAGGAAAAGCGAAATAAAGGGCAACATATTAAAATCGTGGTAGGCTTTTTAAAGTTGCATACGGGTAGAAAATTGCAAAGGAAACATTTTTGTCTTATGACTTTTTTTCAAAATTCGGTCAAATAAGTCCATTTTTTGAAGATTTTTTTCTAAAAATGTCAAATTTGACAGGTAATGGCGACTACATGATTACTTCTTATTAGGTCATTTTTGGTTCTGGAGTAAGTAAAACCTTGTGCCGGAAACAGATTTTCCATAAGTCATTCAATAAAAATTTTTCCCATATGGTGCAAACTTTTTGACGGACACTGTATAAGTAGTATGGGTCAAAACACTTATGTTTTTGTATCGGCTGAGCTTGCATCATATTTTACATTAAAAACGGAAATAAAAATTCGTCAAAAAACAAATTTTTGAAAATCTGTTTTCGTCAAACGAATGCGAATTTCAAAAAACCAAAATATCCCTAACTCTTAAAATTACATAGTAAGTAATCTCAGAAAAAAAACTAGCAAGAAAAAATAAAAAGTATAAAAAAAGGAGTGGAGGAGTCTAGGGTAAACGTAAAAAAATCTGCTTGCACCACCAGATAGGGGATGGAAAAGTGATTAAACTTTGCCATTTGAATCATCTTGATATCTACTACCGCTTTTTTCTGGTTTCCGACCACTGTGCGTCATAGTTTTATACCATCAGTTGTGAAAAAAAGCTTTTTGTACAAAGTTTCTAGGTCTAGTGGGCTGTGAAAAATCATGCTTGCGGTTGCATTTGCAGCCTTTTGAAAAATAAGATATGTATTAGAATGTTTGTCACGTTACATGCATTGCATCGTTGTTATAATGGTTGCCTAAACTTATCTTTTTAAAAATTAATAAGTTTAAATTAGTTGTAAATAAACCTACAACTTTAGTCTTGAAAAAGACTTTTTCGTATAATAAGTGTAATTATAATAGAGAAACAATATGGAACAATACGACAAATTTCAGCACAAGATTAACTAAATTGATAAATGCAGGGCAATGACATTTGCAATCGACAAATGACAGGAAAAAACGTAGTTGTTGAAATAAATCAACAAGGTGGCACGTCAAAATTAGATTCCATAACCAACTGGGACCAGAAACATTTATAAACACTTTGTAGTTTAGTTTAGAAAAATTGAATATTTTTAAAGTTATCTTTAAAACATAATATCACAAATAATATATCAACAGAATTTAAAGCAGAATCAAATTATTAAAAAATATATACAGAATGCTATTTTAAAAAAAATAAAGTTGATACAACTTCTGCTAAAACTAGGAGTGACCTTGAACATTCCACTTAGTCAAAAAATGACTAATATGATGTCAACATCTCAAGTTTCAGAACAAACTGTTTCGACTTTCTCTTGACACACTGTATAATAACGGGTGGGTTAAAAGTATCCGGAAAAAATGTATAAAACGATTAATTAGAAAATATGCAAATTAACTTTACATATTTATTTATCAACAATATTTTCTGACTAGGATGCTTACATTACAAATGCAAAACGGACCATTTCTCTCGATTTTTCTTAATTTTTCCCTAACATTACACATCATATTTTGGATGACATCAATTTCTATTTTTTTGAGCTTTCTTTTCAGGCAAAGTTGTCAACTTCTTGCAGATTTTGTTTTCCATCCATTTTCATAGATCAAAGAAGCTGAATTGCCCCAAGTCTTCTATAGGTTGTGCCTTCTGTACATTGGGAGGATTTGCATTTTTAGGGACGAAATTAATATTTTTGCTGCATAGCCATTCTTGGATACTCTTTGCATAATGTGAGGACACTAAAGCTTAGTTGCACAAAAATAATTTGATCATTGATCAAGTTGATCAGTTCATTAGTAAATCTGGTTTTAATCAATTGATTGAGTGGTTAATCAATGGATCAAGCACTTGGCAAAGCCTTGTGCGACCCGGCTCGAGTCTGACCAGAACACATAGTTGCCATCAGAATGATAAGTATCAATGAATTTATGCAATATTGGCAAACACTGGCCTCGATACACTTCTGCACTGATGATTAGACCAGAAGATTATCTTCCAACTGGTTCTGAAATTTCTGTTTACATTTAAATTTAATGTTGCCTGGGGCGTTTTCTTTGTCTCTGCTGTAAAACCCATTATTTCCTGGCATTACTTTTCGTCATCCATAATGATTGATATATCCCATTTCAAAATATCTTTTCGCAATTTTCCGCATTTTTTGGAAATTTCCGAGTAGTTTTAGTGAACACTTAGGCGCCTTTTGTCCTTTGTAATAATTCATACCATATTTCTTTCATGTATAACATATACGTGAGACATCGAACTTCCTTGCCAGTTTTCGTTGGGAGGCATCAATCTTGTGTTCAGCATTGCGAATATTTTTCTGTTTTCTGATACTGAGACGTGATGGTCTTCCTGGTCTTGGTTTTTTATTAAATGGTATACCCTTTTCATATTGTTTGATCGTGTCATAGATTGTCAATGTCAAAACATTTTTCTCTTTAAGGTGCTTTATCACATCACATTTTTCTTTATGTCCAAGCATGTCGTATAAACGTTTGCACAAATCTTCACTTTTTTTCATATTTACAAAATAATAACCACTTTAAAGCTCGGTTGCACAAAAATAATTTGATCACTTGATTAGCTGATCTGATTGGATAAGTCTGAGAATATTTTACTACATCTGATTGGTTAATCAATTAATCAAGTGATTGATCAATCGATCGACCATTTAACAAAGCTTTGTGCAACCCAGCCTAACTTGATAGAAGCACAAAGAAACTGTGATAAATTAGTTCAGCACAGTTACAATGACAGATTTTTGTTCGACATCAGCCTACTCTGTTTTTTATATTTTCCGGATATTTTTAACTCACCCGTTAGGTGTAACAATAGTTACATTACATGTTCCCATTTGAGGCATGCTCATGGTTTGAACTATTTTTAGAATATTAAGAATAGATCGCTTTGGGTGTGCCACCTGGTGTTTACATAGACTTTATTTTGTTTTTTAATCAATAAAATCTGCCAATGTTGTATGTTCTGTTTAAGATATACCTTTTTATATTCTTGCAGATAATTGCATAACTGTTTTAAAGTATTCCTTCAAAGACTAACAGGACCATCTTATCAAATTGAGCGCTCTGGACTTAAAAGAATTTGGCAACTTAATCACATAATTAAATAATTTTCATGCCAGAAAAATTTATTTTAAAATAATGCAATGTTGATATTTGTATGCTGCTTGGTTCTTAAACGCCCTTGGATCAGTGACGCTCCTGGGCTTAGCCCACCTTTACCCAAAAGATAAAGAGGGCCCAAAGACTAACACTATATTTCTCAGTAATTACCAATTTCAATAAAAATACTAATGACAAACAATACAGATATTAACACAACTTCAATATCACAATAGAAATGCCATTTAGAGATTTCTTATTCTCAAAATACAACACACATAAGTTTTTGTTGCATTGAAGTATCTTACCAGATATCTTGTTATATCTCCATTATGAAAATTTTAAGAGATCTCTAAATATAAAACATAAATAAACTAAAAAAAGGTCTGTTATGAAGTCAAGATATGAATATCGACATACCCGTGTACGGTGGCGTGGGCCACTATCAGGAGCTGAGCCACTTGACTCCATGCGGCGGGTGTTCACCATGACACCTCTACCACCTGCTACACATGCCAAATTTACCTTACCCTCAATTTTATACGAGGGCCCACTTTTTATTATATTAAATGTCGTTCTTTTACTATTATCACATAAATGAAATGATTTACTACTATGTTAGCGATTCATCTTCAAGCAATTGGAAACTGTAGCAAAGCACCTTTTTTATTGTTGAAAATGCATATTGTTATTTTTCTATTAATTCAATAAGTTATAATACTGATTAGTTATTTCAATAGCTTTTTTTCTTTAATTTTATAATATAAATAAGACATTAAAATAATTACTGCTCATCAGTTAAGATCTTCAGGAGAAGAGCACTATCAAATGGAATAAAAGCATAATAAAGCAAGTGCATACTACAAACAAATCATAAGGATTTACATTCAGTACATAAAATGTATTCAATATTTACAATAGCTAGTTATAAAAAAAATATACACTGTAATTTTCAAGCATTTTTTTTCATTGCATAAGTGCAAGAAAAATTATAAATAAAAAGAATAAATATTCAACTGCAAGTTTTGCAATTTTTTTATTTTAAGACCATAATAGTTATTTATAGATGATGTGTGTAAAATAGCACATAATATGCACACTATGTGAATCTACATCAAGATCTCAATCAAAAAGTTAAATACAATGTTTGCCATAAATCCATAGTTTTTAAAATATGGCCAATTAAGAATCTTTAGATCTGACAACACTGTATGATTAAATTCAAATTATATTTTTCTAACAGTGGTGTTTACAAAGCTGATGGTTTTCATAAATGGTTTCCTAGCAACAAAATTATTTATTGATGTTGATTTCTGTTCAATTCATTTATTTCAAGCAGGCATTGCGCTAATAAATCTTGTGATAGCAGTAAACATTTAAGAAACCACTGCATAATGTAATTTCAGTTTTCTTAAAATAAGCTCTGGGTAAAATTTAAAAAAAAAAACATCAATTTCAACTTAAAATATGTTTGATATTTTCATTACAATATACATTACAAAATACAAAAATTAAAACTTGCTTTACTTCATGTATTCTTGCAATACAATGCAATTCGAAACAAAAAGCAAACAAGACGAGAAACAGTACCGGAAGAAATCTTCTTGAATTTTTTTCATGTAATTTCAAACGTTTACAATTAAAGGAAAAAACTATTATGAAAAATGGTTTTATTCTATTATTTTAGTAAAAATAATGTTATAATAAATTTTCAATGTGAGTACCATTAACTTCTTGGAATTTTCCAATTCGGCATAATATGCTTGTTTCCATATTTTGCAACATATATTATTTGTAATCACCACACTGACGTTATGTATTCGTTGAATTAACTCTTGTTCTGCTCAAATTTCTTTTTCATAAACTAGTCTTTAAGGTACCCCACAAGAAGTCCTATGGGTTTACATTTGGACTTCTAAGAGGCCACACTACTGGACCAATGTGCCTAATACATTTGTTTGGATATGTTTCATTTAGTCATTGTCTCATTTGAACACCCCAGTGTGCCAGAGCTCCATCCATTTGGAACCACATGTCTCTTCTAATGGAGTACAGAATATTAATAAGTTCAATAGATTATTTTCAAAGAAGTCTACAGAATTGTCTTCATTTAATCTAGGAGGTAAAATATGAGGCCCAATTAAAGCATTTCCAATAATTCCAACCCATACATTAACACTAAATCTAAATTGATGGCTGTGCTGATAGATGGTATGAGGATTTTCATCAGCCCACAGATGCATATTGTCGTGTAAACATTGATTCATCTGTCCACAAAACTTTCTCAATAAATCCTGGAATTGCATCGGCAGAATCTCAAGCGATGCCTGAACCTTTTGAAACTGATATGGGTGTAGACCATTTTCCTTCAAAGTTTTGTGAATACTACTATGGCAGACATTATCCGTTCATATAGCTTGGATCATTATCAAATGAGTTTAAAATGTTCTCTTCAACCTGTGGCAGTAGTACATTTCGTGGGTGGCCTCTATCTGCTTAAGATCTAATTGTTGAATAACGTTTGCGTTTGGATGCCTTCTATTTGAATATCGCTACATGTATAATATTTGAGCAGCTCTAAAGTCACTTTGGCACTCATTGAAACTGTACACCATGACAAAAACTTACTTAAAATTCTAAGAACAAGGAACTATAAACTAAATATTTAACAGTCTAAACACCACAAACACATATAAAAGTGAGACAAGAAAAAACAAAAAGAACATAGTAATATTTTTAACAAACAAATTAACACAAACGAAACTAATTGCACTAATTGTTGCAGAACTGATGCAGTTCAAAATGTCAAATTGAAGAATTCGAAATGTAAGAAAATGACAAATGTCATTACTTGCCTGGAAACAGTGGCAATTGTGTAAACTTTTCTATATTTACATCAATTAAATTGCAGGTTTCTAAAATAGAAAAATTCAAAAGACAATTAGGAATGTTAATAACTCCGTAATGAGGAGGTTATCGTTGTAATGGTATTAGAATTTCTTTATCAGTCTATGATGTAGAATAACGTGATATACTTATTATGCGCCATTTACATACACTCTGTATAACAAGAGTTAAAAAAAGACACTACACTTATACACTTACACACAGTTATACAGTGTGTCCAACATAAGGATGCACAGCATGTGGATCTTGTAAACGGTAAGAGATACAAGACTGGTTAAATGGGATGAAAGTTGGCTATTTATAGGACCTTTGCAAAATCTAGATATCTTGGATAGTTTCAGAGATATTTAACAAAAAGTAGATTTTACAATTTTCCTTATTATTTGTTCTTTTCTTTATTTGAAGAGATATCGGAAAACTAAAACCACTTTTCCATTGCCACTTTTGTTCTCTATTAAAATACGCTAACAGAATTCCTGTACAATGTTTCGATTTTGAGTAACCATCACCAACCTCATAATAGGGTTATTTTGATTTCTTATGCTATAAATTCTGCATTCTGCAGTACCCTGGCCTGCACAATTATCTGATCTAACACCGTTAGATTTCTTTCTTCTGGGGTTATATCAAGAATCATGTGCTCAACCAAAATTTTTAAGACGAACAGCAATTATTAGTTGGTCACAGCAGCATGCAACACAAAAAAATCAAAACCAAAATAACCCTATCATGTTTACATCATTAAAATCGTGACAACAAGAGCTATCCAAAACAATTTTCAATTGTTTATACGCCTATTTAAAAAAATGAGGTTGATGATGGTTACTCTAAACCGAAACGTACAGGAATTTTGTTAGCGTATTTTAATATAGAACAAAAAGTGGCAATTGAAAAGTGGTTTTAGTTTTCTGATATCTCTTCAAATAAAGGAAAGAAAAAATAATAACGAAAATCGAGAAACCTACTTTTTTTTAAATATTTCTGAAACTATCCAAGATATCTAGATTTTGCAAACGCCAACAAAAAGGTCCTATAAATAGCCAACTTTCATTCCATTTAACCGATCCTGTATCTCTTACTGTTTCCAAGATCCCCATGCTGTGCATCCTCATCTTGGACACACTATATACAATACTTTTTGTACGACCATATTTTAAAGAAAATAGTAAAAACCATTGACAGTAGATTAAAACATCTGGGAATGCAAAGCATAACCACAACGAACTCCGTTTTCTTACTTTTTTCAGACTTCGGCAGCCATTTTGACCATGTTCCCGAGGTGATATCAAAAAACTAAAAGTACACGCTTGCCTTATTAACTCCCGAAGAGTGATCAAAAAATGAAGATACCACGTCTTTAGTTTTTGATGTAGAATCCAAATCTGAAGTCAAAATTTCAAAATTTGACAAAAAATGCGGACATACAGACATACAGCCATACAGACAGACAGACTTGGCAAATTCAGTAAGGACTCCTTCGGAGTTCGTTGAAAATGAAGTTGGCCAACAAATCTCGTCAATGTCAAAAGTTGACAATTATAAAGCTGTATCGATGTTATAATGAATTCGTGATACTACGCACTTATGATCTTGGTCAACAAGGGCGCCCGGACGGGGGGGGGGGCAAGTGGGGTCATTTGCCTCCCCTGGCTTGCAAAAACAAATGTATACAAGAAAACATAATTTTATGCTGTCGACATAGAATTGGACGACGTCTCAAACTCAACTGTTTCTGAGACACAAGGTGTTGAAGTTTCATTTAAATTTAGCTCATTACCCTAAAGAAAATCTTTATGCTGCTGAAAAATTAAAAGACTTTATTTTTGAAATCAACAACCGATTTGGTAAAAGAGGTCGCTCTTGCATTTTTCACTAGAATGCATCATTTTCAAGTAAAACTGGATTTCTCGAAACTTCTCAAATTCAGCGACCTACTATGGTAAGGTCATACATTATTTTAAAAACAAAATGCAATTATTCGCATTACATTCCTTGACAGAAATTAAACCTACTTTGTCATACAACTCTTTTCCCTAACGTGCACCGTTTCCAAGATGCAAGCTGCCATACTCATAGTCAAATTACATGCTAAGAGTAATGGCAAACGTGTGCAAGTATGGAAGTTACCATAGTGCTACACGTGTTTGGTGTTACACATATCAAGTATATAATTTGACTATAGAATGGCAAAGGGTGTCAAAGTTTAATTAAAAACAAGAAATTGTAAATTAGACTTTGACATTCTGTATTTTGGAAACCGTGTACTTTAGAAAAGAAAGTTATGTACATGGCAAAGAAGATTTAATTTTTGTTGAAGAATGTGATGCGATTACTTGTATTTTATTTTTGAAATAACAGATGACCTTACCACAGCCCATTTAATTTGAGGGGTGTTTTGGAAAATCCAATTTTATTAGAAAATGAAGCATTCTATGGGAAAAATGCTAGAGCGACTTTTTTTGCCAAATCGATTGTTGACTCCAAAAATAGAATTTTTTTTTAATTTATCAGTGTCGTAATAATTTTCTTTAGGGTAATGAGCTAGCCCAACTCCCCCATATCCCCAGTGATGACACCTGCCACTTAAGGGGTGATAAAAAAGTTCTGCAATATTAGCAATGTGTTTGTAAAGAAAGTTGGGTAATGGGTAGCAACTGCGAGGTTTTAATTTACGACCATCGTATAATGCAGTTGATAATCTTATATGCGTTATCGAATTTTCATATAGTGTGTTCATTTTAAAACGATCCACCCTTAATATCTCATAAACAATGGAAGATATCCAAATAAGAAAAGATGTCAATACAGTATGTCCACATTTCAATGCTCATTATTGGGATCTCGGAAATTGTAAGAGATACGAAGTCGGTTAAATTAGAAAAGTTTTGGCTATTTTGGAGATCAGTTTACTTATGCTTTTGTTTTTTCAAAAAAGTTCACAGCTTACTAGATATTTGCTAAAAACGAAATTATCTTATTTTTTTTAAAATAAAAGAATTTCCCACTTAGTGTGCCATGGCTTTAATATATGAAAATCACTGATTTTTGTCAGATAAATTACATTTGTTATGTAACAATTGCTAAAACAAAACAAAATACGCTTTTAAGATACTTTACTGAGCATTCACAGATAGCATCAAATAAGCAGCTAATGCACCATAAAAGCGTATTTATTTTGCTTTGGCGATTTTTGCATAACAAATGAATTTCTTTGATAAAACTCCACGACTGTGTGTTAGATGTTATGGCACACTATGATGAAAAATAATTTTCACTTCGTAACTCGGTAAAACAAAAGAATAGAAGCGTTTAAGGCGTGCAGTTCAGTAATATAAAATTTAAGTAGGCGTCCCATTAGAAAAAATGTGGATTTACATTTCACCGCCGAAGTAAAACAAAAGACAATTGCGAAAATAACTTTTTTGTGTTTCGGAGTAAATTCTCTAAAACACCCTCTTTGCTGTTCTTTTCTATCTTTGCTCGTTCCTGAGATATTTCACTTAAAAAAAAATTAGATAATTTTGTTTTTAGCAAATATCTAGTAAGCCGTGAACTTTTTTGAAAAAACAAAAGCACAAGTAAACTGATCTCCAAAATAGCCAAAACTTTTCTAATTTAACCGACTTCGTATCTCTTACAATTTCCAAGATCCCAATAGTGAACATCGAAATATGGACACACTGTATATTCATGGAGGGGGACATTAGAATTCATAATTGACTCATTCATAACCTCAAGATCTTGAATGATACCCCACCACTTGTGATACATCCTTGAAAAGGAAATAACAATATCAATCTTTTAGCAAAAACAAAATTTAAATCGGCCTGCTAGATCGCAAGTTACAGCACAAGACGTCTCGTTTTAGTGATGAGTAAACAAACGCATTTTATTTGTTTTGGTGCTTATTTCAGATGTGAAACCGATGAACGTAGACATCTTTAATTGAATAATTTAAATTGAACTGTCATCAATAGAAAGTCAGAACAACAGAAAATGGGCAATCCTTCAAAAAATGTACTTTATCTAACAATTTACATTAGTAACTCAATTCACGTTATTCGACTTTAAATACGTGTAGTAGCACTTATTCTTCATTCAGAGAATTATCACTGAAGCAATTGAATTGGCCAACTTGATTCAAAGTTACTACACAAAACGTCTCATTATAACAACAAAGGTTAAGGCACATTTTAATATATGTACTTTAGATGAAAAACAAGTGCAACTTTGCATGTTTTGCATTGCATAAGGTGAATTGAATTATTACCATGAGTTGCTACGTCTAGGTATTGTCTTCAAAAGTTGCTTTACATTATTCATGTTATTTCTTCACTTCTACTTTTACCTTCTATCGTATCAATTAGAAATGCCTATATTCATCTGTTTTGTATCTGAAATAGACACTAAAACAGCTGAAATGCGTTTATTTATCTAGCTAACGCAATTTAAATTCTTAACTAAAATGAGACGTTTTGTGCTATAACTTTCGATCAAGTAGGCTGATTTGAATTTTGTCTTGACTAAACAATGCTATTATAATTTTTTTAACAATGTATCAAAACTGAGCGAACACAGCGACCTCGATGAACGAGTTAATTATGTATTCTAATATCCCCCCTTCATAGATTCTCGTGTTTTTTCTTATTTCGATATCTTCATTTGTTTACAAGATATTAAAAGTGGATCGTTTCAAAATTAACACACTGTAGTTTGTCGAGCGTAATGAAAAAAAATGAAAAGATGCATTCAAAAGTTTTTGTCAAAATGGTGTAAACTTTATTATAATATACACAAGTAGCAAAAATTGCATTTTTTAACATTACCCAGTCCAGTTTCATTTTATAGCTCCTGGTTGTACATTAAACAACCCTAACATATAGGGATTGGAAAATTTGGAGAAAAAATTCTTATATGGCAAGCTCTACGACAGTACCAAAAAAAAGCACTCAGTATTTCTGTAAAGGTACTATAAACACAGATCCCTATGTGAAAGAATGTTTATAAAAACGTTGGCCATTTATTCAAAAACATAATGGATCAACAATATTTCAGTCTGATCTGGCATCAGCCCACTGTGCAAAATTAACTGTGAAATTGTCCAAAGATCATAATATAAATTTCATACTTGAGTTATGGCTCATTGAACAATATGGGGCATTAATGAAATTTAATTCAAGAAAGATGTCCAAAAGTATAAAAAGTGTTGATGAATTGGTAGTTGTGTGAAGAGATACATACTATAATTAATACCTTGACAGTGGCATTAAGAATAAATGCATATAATTACATATTCCTGGAGCATTGTACGATATGTTTACATGTACGCGATACATACCCCCGGGGTTATGTAACAAGCAACTGTAAAAATTGCAATCTACAACTCTCTAATCAAACTCTAAGATCATTTTTATGCAGAGATCTGCATTCTAATATTATGTATTATTTAAGTCACAAGCAGTACATATCTCTGGAGTCTAGTACTGCAAATAAGTTATCATTGAATACAAAAACTAATATTTGTGAATTGAAAACTTTCGTTACGGAAACTAAAAACGATTCCTTAGCATAATTCTAATAAGAACAGTGTGGAACAGTTTCAAATATTTCCGTCTCATTAATTTCATCTATTTGTTTAGAAGCAAGTTTCAGTATTCTTTCTGCATGCCTTGGTATTTGCAGTACATAAAACTAATAAAGCATGCTTCCAGCATGAATTTCCACACAAAGATAGTGAATAGTACTTCTAATCTTACTTAACTCAAAAGTTAAGATTAATCGTCATAACAATCTGTACATCCCCCTGAGGATATGTACTGCATATGAGGTAACTAGGATTGAAAATGCGCGTTACATATCCCCCTGTACTATACAGAGTAAACTTTACAGACATATTTTTTGATGCAAAATAAGAAAAATAATTCATATAAACATACA
Source organism: Ignelater luminosus (assembly GCA_011009095.1). Classification (NCBI taxonomy): domain Eukaryota; kingdom Metazoa; phylum Arthropoda; class Insecta; order Coleoptera; family Elateridae; genus Ignelater; species Ignelater luminosus. Next base: position 43,193 of record VTPC01000476.1, on the reverse strand, counting down.
GTTGCTCAACGTGAAAGTCGGACAATTAAATATAAATAGATTTTCTCTAAAAATTACAACAAAGATTTTGCCTGAGAAATAAAATTATCATACTTATGGATCAATAAAGGAGCCAGCATTAGATTTTTTTGAAAATAACAAAATTAATTTTCGTTAGTCATAATCATTATAGAATATCAAAGAAATGATAGTAAATTTAACATCAAAATGAAACTCGGACGGTATCGATAGCTTGTCTTATCTAACCGGCGTGCACGGCACATTTTCGATAATGTTGAAAATTTTAGTTCAAATTTGGTTTCTACTACAAACCGTCTATATTAGTGTAGTTTTACAAAAATGGGAAGACAACGTGGTCAAACGTCTATCTAACTAAGAGAATTCTGAAGCATCACAATAAGGGTAAAACAGTTAGGTAAATTGGAGAAATAGTTGATCGTAGTCATTCTACACTTCGTAATATCATAAGCCGGTTTACGAAAGCCAAATAACGAAAAATCCGAAATTGAGTGCTCCCAAACTGGCGGTCGAAGTAGAAAAATATCTTGGTAAAAAAGCACACCCCAAAACTATAAAGATTATTTTAAGGAAACATCAATTTAATGGACGAGTTGTCCTCAAACAGCCATACATTAGTAAAACAAATAGAATTAAAAGATTGAAGTTGGCTAAGGAGCACTCAAATAAAGATTTTTCCTTTTGAAATCGGGTGTTATTCGCTGATGAAAGTAAAATTAATATTTTTGGGTCTGGCAGTAGCACCTACATCTGGAGAAAAGCAAATGAAGAGTTGCGGCGGCAGAATTTAAAGCCGACCGTCAAACACGGTGGAGGATCGGTAATGGTATGGGGCTGCATGTCAGCTGCTGGTCCTGGAAAATTACAAATAATTGATGGAATAATGAATAAGGACGTGTATTTAGCAATTTTAAAAAAAGAATCTTCACGAAAGCGTACAAAAATTAGGAATCAGTGATGATTTTTATTTTTATCAGGACAACGATCCAAAACATAAGGCTTACAAAATACGGTCTTGGTTGCTTTATAATTGCCTGCATGTCTTGGAAACACCTCCACAGTCTCCTGATATTATTGCTATAGAAAATCTATGGAGCTATTTGAAAATACAGGTGCGGAAACACACTATTTCTTCAAGAACAGACCTAAAAAGGGTAATTCTTGAAGAATGGAAAAAGATACCTCCTGCCTTATGTGAGAAAATAGTTAGATCAATGCCCAAAAGATTAGAAAGTGTCAAAAAGAGTAAAGGCCTTCCCACAAAGTATTGATTTTAAAATAATTGCTTGTTATATAAGTTTTAATTATAATTTCTGTGATTGTCCGAGTTTTATTTTGATATTAAGTTTGTATTTAATTTAGAATTAATTATTTTTTTGCTTTATTTTTTTGAATTTATTGATTTTTCTTTTATTAAATGTATACAGTAAACTGCCATTAAATAGAGTATCTACTTTATTTCAATTTATTGTAATATTATTTTTTAATTTATTAATAATTATACATTTCCATAACAGCGTCCGAGTTTCACTTTGAGCAACTGTATGTCTGCAACCTCTTCGATTACGAGACATAAGCGATTTAACATTTAAAAATACGATTTTATTGTTTCCCTTTTTTTTACCTGTTTGATAACTTTATTTACAAACTGTAGCTATGCATACAATTGAACACCTAATACTGTTTTGTTTTTTTCTTTTGATAAATTTGTTCAATTTTTTTTCTACTAGTTGTGTGTTTTTTACATTTATGATACTTTTTGTTTTTATCAATAAATACACTTTAAATGTAAATAAATGCATCAATGAATAATCGACGATGTTTATTTAGAAAGTTGTATAACCAACGAATTCATGTCCACGATAAAAATATAACAACCATTAAATAAAATAAACACGTAACATAATTATTTTGCATTTCAAAATGTACATATCATAACTAGTTTTCATATAAACTTCAAACCTGAAATTTTCAATTTAATAAACTAATCAAAATACAACAAATAAGAAAAACTAACAAATAATTGAACAATGTTAAATTTTACTATCAAGCTTGAACGAAGGAATAATAGTGATTCTGTGTTTCAATCTGGAATGATGAGAATTGAACATCATGGAGATATAATAACCTAAAAATGTTCGCGAATCCTATTAGAATTGAATTAACCTACTGTCATAATAGCGTAGCTTAAGCTTTTACTTAATGTTTGTTTTCAAAATCCTTTTATCAAAAATAATAATTCCACTATTACTAGAATCAATTCAAACAAAACATGCCTTGTATTAATTTTATAGAGCAACACGTTAGCAATGAATTTTTTTAAAATGTTAAATTTTTCAGTTCTCTCATTTTCCTTTCAAAATAAAGAAAAAAACAAGCTTCTACCAACATGACTTTTTAATGGTTACCTATGACTAGGTGAGAGAGAGAACTGGTAGTATGTCGATAAAATTGAAACTTTTTGATGGCAAATAAAAGTATTTTAGTGGCAGCAAAATCTTCAGAAATGTAATTTGAAGAGTAACGTAACAAACATAAAAAACTGTTGTGTTTGAAACTTCAAGTCGCCCAGTGAAAAGAAAAAACTGGAAAGACATTTCATAAGTAATTGAAATAATATAGAAGTTAACCTTGAAATTTGCATTTGTTAAAATTAAAATTTTGTTATTTGTTTGTATATGAAAAGCTTGTGAATTTGTTTTCAATAATGTGCTAATCTAATCTAATATTTGCACTCTAAAAACATTACATAGAATACATTTTGTGTTTGTGGGCGTTGGTGGCAAACAAACTTCAGAAATTAAGCAACGTTACTGATTCATTTTCTTCCCATTGTCGAAGACCATTACAAAGAAATTTTTAGTTCTTGTATGGTTTACTCATATTTTATAATCTGGTATGGATCAATCTTAACTCGTAAGTGAAGCAGAAATAAAATTATTTATACAGTTTTCATGCATTGTAATTTATATTTGACAAATTAGAAATTAATAAACTTTTCGGTAAATACTCTGTATGTTCAAAAGATTGAAACTGATCTCTGTTTTCCGTGATTTAGAAATGAACAGTAATGGAATTATAATCATTTGTATACACCATACAAATAACATTACCATATATTTACTATACATTTTGCTAAAATTTCCTAATAAAACTGAATGAATCAACTTGGAAAATTACTGGCAATTATAACCTCACTTTATTTACTTGTTCAAATAAGTAATTATGTTTCAAGTTGCATCTACAATAATATGGATATTCAACTAGACTTATGTATTAATAAAACTGATTTAAGGCACCTAAGCAATTTTATAAATTTATAATCTGACCACAAAATTTCCTTTTGATAAAGCTGTTTTTAGTCAGTTTTAAATTTACTATAATATAAAAACTAGTGTTAATTGTGTTAAGTCTTTATGTTTCTGCTAATAGAATTTATCAAGAAATGTTTTTTATGAGAACAGTAAAAATATCTTTCCCTGGGAAAATCCTATCATGTTGAAAATGGCTGTTGACTCATACTGCATTTTAATTGACAATGTATGAAAAATTGTTTTAAATTAATATGAATTTTATTGAAATTCTTTTGAAAATAACTAACAGATATTTTAGATTTTACTAGAAACCACTACAGTTTTGAACATTACTTAAAATTAAATGTAAATCCTTACGATTGTGATTTGGGCATAAAAAATTTATCCTCAGGAATTTCCACCATAATAATAACAGGTCACTATTAAATTCTGGATATTAAAAAGCACCAAGAAAAACGTCATCACAAATAAACACTGCTAATTTTATTCTTTTACATTATTTTCATGAAATAGAAAAGATGCCCAACCCTAGTTATTCAACTGTAGAAATAAAATCAAAAGAAAAGCATCTTATTACGCAACGAAACTCAAATAAAAATAAATAAAAACAAGCTACTGAAAAACAATAACGTTACAGATCACTTACAACATTAAAAACGTTTTAAAACTAAAAAATACAATAAACAAAAAGCTAAGCAGCCAAAACAAACTCCATTCTAACCAAATCCCTGTTAGTTATATTAGAAATAAATATTAAACAACAAACACTTTAGGGGGAATTAAACACTTACAATTATTTTATAAGTACTATTCAGTCAAATTCGTTGTAAAAATTCTTCATTAACTTACTAGCAAAATTACTGTAAAACAAGCGTACCCAACGAACGAATTTCAACAACTATTATTATTATTATTAATGCGCAGACTAAATTACCAACAAGAAAATAAAAATCGACACTGCATATTTGACAGTTTCTTCGAAAACATAAAGATATAAAATTCCCTACGTCACATGTACAAGAAAAATTTCAATGTGATTACGTGATTACTTAACTTTTTTTAATTACATTTTAGTTAGATTGTATATTTTAACTGTATCAAATCCTTAATCGAAAAACTAAATTATTGTAGGTAATACTATTAATTGTAATTCATATTCGAATTCTTCCATTTTGAATATAAAACATAAAGTAACGGAAAGAATGACAGCTAACGTAACACGCAAGTTCCTAACGATACACACATATAAAACCATATGTAAATTGGAATTATTATTCAAAATATGTTGACCCTGCAATGAATTGTTCTAACTAACCTTGCTGTTTAAGTGGCAATTAAAGTTAAAAACTGGAATCTCGATATAGTCGAAAGAATCCAATGCAACTTCAAATACTTCAGCCGTGAAGAAATGTATAAAAATGTGGCACCATTTAGAACAAGTAAAAAATGCGGTACAGGAATTTCTAGGTAAGATATTTGAAAATAAAGTCTTGATTATAATAGTATTTGGTTTAGTTCTTGAAAGATTTGTTTGTATGCTAAAACACCTGTCAGATTGATCTGCATTTGTTTTTAATGTGCAATACCAACATAATTGACTTTTAAAAATTTTGAAGAAAACGCTTAGGGCGGGAAAATTGGAATCTATAAAATTTATAATTTTGATTTAAACTGAAGACGTGTACATTATGCATTTTAATTAAATTTACGATCTGGAGTAACATATTCATCATAATTCACTAAATGAGCGCATATTTAATAATAATTATGTGTTTTCCAATTTATTCCGCTATTGCTTCTGGAGTTTCAAAAGGGGTCCCAGGACCAAATTGGTAGAATTGGCTCATATGACAAAACACGTTTGTACATATTTACTGTCAGAATTAAACTATCTTGATCAAATATTTGCTCTAAAGTTAGTTTCTGTTGATAAATTTGCCTTCATAGGAGCCACGTCAACTCTTCAACTCCTGAGTGGCCCCTTTGCCCATCCCTGCTGGTATTTTATACTATTTATTATGTAGACAAACCTAAAACTAAAATTCTCAAATCTATCTGATTTTGATACACTTGAATAGCTTCAGTGTTAAATGCTTTTCAATAATGCAAATGAATAGCAGTGTCCTTTCTTAGTCTCTACATTTCACTTTCATAAATAATATAAATAAATAAAGTAGGTACCAATTTGTTTCATCATCTCACTAAAAATCACACATCTCATCTTTGATTTCCCCCCTCTCCCCAACATCTTCCACATCACCTATAAAGAAAGTCTTCCGAGATGAGGTTGTAGGTAATGTCTGATGCAAGCAAGGTCTGTAAGCATAATGGTGTGATGTGAAAGATTATATGTCATCCTGGCATTTAGTATTTATGGACCTTGTATTTGATGCTAACTTGGAATGTATAACGAAAAATCAATGAAAATGATACTAAATACAGAATATAATACGAAACCCTAAATTTCGTTTTTATAAAATAGACCTATAAACCCGTTAACAACAATTAATATATAATTAAAGAAAGGTCATTATCATTAATAATAAATACATACTCCAGTAAGTTAATTGATGTGATTTTCTGTGTCACCTTAAATCGAGTTTTTAGATCTAGCTGTAAAATAAGTTTGGCAAAAAGAATTCTGGAAAAGTTAGTCAATTTTCTCTGTTTTCACTAGCTTTAAAGGGGAACGAAAACGGAATATACATAACTCTTATCTAACACAAGAAATCACATTGTTTTTAGCTGTAATGCAAATGGCAAAGTGCTTTTCACAAATTAATTAATTTAATAAACTGTTTCGAGTCAGTCATATTATCATGTCAATATCAATTCTTATTTTCCATTTCCGTTTTACACCCACTTAAAGTCTACCAAATCCAAACTGTATAAAAATGTTTTTGTTTCTCCACACACTCTTTTGTTTTATTAATTAAATGTTTGTTTCCCCCTATACACTTTTGTGTTTCTCAGAAAGTATGGATATAAAAACCACATTGTTTATAATGATAAGGTTTTATTATAAATTTATAAGACCACTTTACAAAACTGCCAAATGAAATGGTTATTGTAGTGTATTGATATATAAATGGAAAGTGTTCTTCACTTATTTATTTCTATAAATGTGTATGAAGTATTTTTAAATATAGACTAAATCAAATTATGATTGCATACAAGTTTTATTGAAGCATATGTACATAAAAATTAATGTTGATTACACTTGTCCTGTTACGTATGTACAGTAAATCCCATTAATAATTACAGCTCTTTCTTGTTCACTATTTTATAGCAATAAAATAATAATTATGTTTTACTATGTCATTGTAACAAATGTATGATGTTCATTTTAAGGTCTAATTTACCTAATTATTTTTCAATAACTTACGTTTTAGTGTTGTTTATTTAATGTATTTTTATAATGAGCTCCAATGATAACAGTAATTACTAAAAAGGGAAGCATTACATGATTACACTAAAAATTACTTACACATACTCTTTAGTACGTAACATAGTATTTGCTTGTGACAACATCGTCATGATACAGGAATTTAAATTGATTTTTATATGTATGCCATCATTATGCAATGTACGTCACTATATCAGTGATAAAAAATTAAATATCATGTATAGGTTTTCATTTTAATGTTTTAAAGATAATATCTTACAAATAAATAAAAATAATATGGTTGTTTAGTTTTTTTTTAATTCCAGAATCTGGAATAGTCAAAATTTGAAATATTAGATTTTTTGGAAAACTAGTTCAGGTCTAAATAAATCAAAAAATTGCTGCAATTTGGATTAACGTAGAGTTCAGAATGACATCACAAAGCCCTATGATAGTCAGCTTGCATTATCGGGCGACTGCTGTTGCATATTGTGGCTGTATGCAATAGATTGAACATAGTTTTAAAACATGAAAATATTACAATTTGGAGTGTTGTTGCTGATTATACTTTATGATTACATATCATCACATCTTTTTTATATAATTATCTTAGTTGTATCTTAGTAACCTTTAAATTTCCGTACGAGCTAACCTGACAAGTATTTCTTTATAACTTACAAATGACTTTATATTTTATTGCTTTGTTATTGTTTACTCTAGTAGTAGATATTGAGTTTTGATCCCTAACTACCTTTTACATTCTTTAAATAAATTTAATTCTGAAATCTGAAAGAAATAATAAATTCTTTGTTTCGTATTATACAATCGTTCATTACAAAGAATGCTAAAAAATGCCTAACAAATCAGTTGTAGTATATTCTAACAGTACAAATATTAAACTTTCATGTAACAATTTTAGTGTGACTATCATGATATTTTCCTGATTTTATTTTTATGCATTTTATCGAGGATAACTATAAGTTCGCATTGTAATGTCTAAAGTATGGTACAGTAGCAGAGCTGTCAAGTAATTCAATTAAAGTATTTTAAAAAGTAGTTTAATTACTTTCAAGTGCTTGAATTACTTTAATTTGATTACTTTTGAAATTGAATAATTGGTAATTGGAACTTGAATGATTTTCCCAAAGTAATTGTAATTGGTAAATGGTTTTTCACTTTTAAAGTATTTACTTACTTTACATTTAATTTAATTACCATTGAAGTATTTCACTTACTTAATTTAATTCAATTACTTTTAAAGTATTTGAATTATTTTGCAAGTAATCCAATTCTGTTCTTTGGCGAAATTATTGAAATCAGAGCTGTCAAGTAATGCAATTAAAGTATTTGAAAAAGTAATAGAATTGTTTTTAAGTGTTTGAATTATTTTAATTCAATTACTATTGAAGTATTTCAATTACTTAACATTTAATTTAATTACTTTTAAAGTATTTGAATTATTTTGCGAGTAATCCAATTCTCTGGTATTTCAAATGCTTTTTTAGTTTAATTACAATTGAAAATGTAATTAAATTACTTTTATTCAAGTATTTTACGAGAATTAAATTAATTTTGCAATTGTTGATTACTAAAAAGTAATTAGATTACATACAAAAGTAATTCGATTTAAATTTTTGATTCAGATTCAATTACTTTTTAAGAGTAATTGGTAATTGAAATTCCAATTATTTTCTTAATTAATTGGTAATTGATAATTGAATTACTTTTAACTGAGTAATTTGACAGCTCTGTACAGTAGTATAAAATTTATTAATTATTATGCATTACATAAAGTAAATCTAGTAAAACAGTCCGCAATTATTATTAAACTGCAAGTTTTGAGTAAATTGCCGGAATTGTTATTGTATAGGATGTATTCTGCATTGCTATACTTGAAGGCACATGGGCATAGGGCTCGATGATGTCACATTGGTATATTCGACTTCCCGAAATAATTGCGCATTCTTTTTTTAAATATCTTTTGTTGCATTAATTTTATAAATTTCAAATTTTTACAGTGCTATTGATACAAAATACTTCCAAAAATGTGAAAAAGCTTTGACTAAAAACCCTATTTAACAAACTGTAGTTTCTAATTACTGAATCACCTTTGTTGTTGTTGCACATTTAGGGTATAATTACACACATAATAAAATAGTCAGTTAACCACGCTTTTATTAGTGAAACAGCCTGCTATTGGTGGAGCTATTTTTCCCCTTCTGCTCATCAAAAACACCATGTGCCAGTATAATGTTTGGATGTGCAAACTTCTTCGTTAATGGTTATGTTTTAGCATTAGTCTTGACTATATATTCAAACTTTTATGTGCACAATTTGAAAACATGAGCAATGAAAGGGTTAATATATTTAAATAATTGATATTATGAAGGGAGAACTTCAAAAGAAATGTATATGAAAAATACTGATATAGTAACGATTTTTGTTATTTTAGTTGACTACATTGACATTGACTTCACACTATGGCTGTCATGGTTGTTGGCACCACTTCTAATCACATTTCTTCTTCCATTGATGATTGTTATTTTATTATATTTTACTGCGATAGTATTTTATATATACAAACTACATTGGCATACTTTAAGAAGAACCTATGGAACGGAAGGCAGATGGGATGCTGCTCGAAAAACAGCTGCTGCCATTTGGGACGCACACGGTTGGATCTGGCATGGTAAATTAAATACAGGGTGTCTCCAAAAGGTTGGGACATAGCTTAACTGCAGACTCCTGGGATAAAAATAAGAAGATCTAACCCAAATTCAAAATCGTCTTGTTAAGTTGGTGCAAGGCATCAAAGTTTTTTGAAAAAAAATTAATTTTGCGTATAAAAATAGTAGGCTTTGATCGATTCTTATAATTTTTGGTATGACATGTTTTGTAACTATAAGTCACATTTCAAGATGGTTTTGGTCTTCATCAGTAAATTGTAAGTGTATTAAACAAAAATGTCGCAGTACAAATTTGGTGATAACTTTATAGTGCCTAGGCTGAGAACTTAACCTTAAGCGTTATCAAAAATTACAAAGATACAAAAAAATGTTTCTAAAGAAAATATCTTTTTGGAAAAAACAATTGAAATTTCTCGGCCTAGGCACTAAAAAGTTATCACCAAATTTGTACTGCGACGTTTTTGTTTAATACACTTACAATTTACTGATAAAGGCCAAAACCATCTTGAAACGTGACTTATAGTCACAAAACATGTCATACCAAAACTTATCAAAATCGATCAAAGCCTACTATTTTTATATGCAACATTAACTTTTTTTCAAAAACCTTTGACGCCTTGTACCAACTTAATGAGACGATTTTGGATATAAGTAAGTTGGGTTAAATCTTCTTATTTTTATCCGAGGAGTCTGCAGTTAAGCTATGTCCCAACCTTTTGGAGATACTCTGTATATTGATGTGCTAAATGGATTTGTTGATATGTGGTTTTTATAAAATTTAAATTACAATGCAAAAGATATTTACATATTTTTTCCACATAACTTTTGATTCATTTGATCGTAGCCTTGATTTGTAAACTTAATATTATTTTACAAAAGCAAGATTTGAGATGTTTTACTAATTTATTGTTATTAATTTCAGGTTATGAAGTGCAAGGAATAGAAAATATCCCTGATGAAGATCCAGCCTTGTTGATTTACTACCATGGAGCTATTCCAATAGACATGTATTATTTTATGGCAAAAGTATTATTGTATAAAAATAGATTAACTCATCTTATTGCAGATTACTTCTTATTCAAAATACCTGGTAAGCTAACTCGATTTTCTTGTCATGTTTTGTTACTACGTACCCCTCCTCATTTTGGACATGGCTATACATATAAGAATGTTACAAAACCAATTAATAACAAACCTATACCTTTTTCAGGATTTTCTATAATATCTGAATGTTTAAAAATCATCCCTGGAACAGTTCAAACATGTTCAAATATCTTAAAAGAGGGAAATATTTTAGCTATAGCTCCTGGTGGTGTGTATGAATCTCAGTTTAGTCAACAATATAATTTGATGTGGAAAAAAAGGCTTGGATTTGCAAAAGTTGCATTAGATGCTAAAGTGGTAAGTTTTGTTATTAATTTTGCATTTAACTTATTGTTTACTCGCTTTCATTTTCAGCTTATTATACCCGTGTTTACAGAAAATCTAAGAGAAGCATTTCGAACAATAAGTTTAGGACGTAGAATGTTTTTAAAATTGTATTCAATGACAAGATTTCCATTCATACCTATTTATGGTGGATTCCCAGTTAAAATGATTACTCATGTTGGAAAGCCTATAATGTATGATCCTTGCTTAACTCCTGAACAGCTCCAAGGAAAGGTAAATAAATAGCACGTCTGAAGATACTATGAGATTATCATTAATTCTCAATTTCAGGTAGCCTTAGCTCTAAATGAATTGATAGCAAAACATCAGCGGCTACCAGGCAATATTTTGCACGCTTTATTAGACAGAATTCCATACTTTAAGGAACGACACAAAGCAAAAGATCCAGAAATTCATCATGAATAATGTAATACTTAATGAAATTATATTTTTACTATAGTAAAATATCAAAATATTAGAATAATTATAAACAAACCCTTAAAGATGGTTATATGTGATACGTACTAATAATTTATCAAAATGCGATCATTAGGTATATATAATGTACTTAAATAAAAATTAGGTAGAAGTTAAATGTTACAGTATATTATTAATAAATAATTATGAAATATTCTTTTCATCATACACAGAACGTTACCACATTTAACCAGAATTCTTTGTAGGTATAAATCTTTAACTACCTCTTTTATATTGATACGTATCCCCATTTGTACTATTCTCTTATTACAGTCATATATTATTTGATTTTATGTGATCTCATCTGTAAGAGCAGCAGGGTAGACATATGAATTAAATTAAGAATTAAAACATTATCAAATATACAACGCACAAAGTAAACTGTATAACATACAGATCTTGAACTATTAAAATAGTTACCTCTATTCATTACAATTAAGAGTTGTTTTACAGTTTACTGCTCAAGGTTTAGTTTTTATATGAATATTATATACCATTATTTAGCGGACTATGTTGGGGTTTATGAAACATCACTTGAAAACTCTCGACACCCTAAAAGCATATAGGAAGAAATAATACTTAACATTAGTGGAAATTAAATGCACATATGTACATAATTGAAGTAGAAAAATTGTTGCCAATGCAAAGCACGGAAGTGCGTGCTACCCGCATGGCAGCAGTCATATAGATATGCGCACATTTGATTTCCACTAACAGGCCCTTCCATGTGCTCCTATGTTTGTGTTGAAAATTTCCAAGTGATATCTTAAATTTATGTTATATGACAATTTTAATTTAGTATGTTCTTTGGTTTTTTTTATATTATATCCTTACACATATTTACGTATTATTATTTCTATTTTTATTCATATTTCTAAATAGTGCGGGTGAAAGTATTAATTTTTATACATATGTATGTAATTATAGTAAATTGTATTATATTATAAATATGAATTACAATTATAGTGCCAGTCTTTATTAACTTTATTTACATACCTATACTGCCATAAGCAAAACCACATTAAGGCTGTCTGGATACTGACATGATATGGCTGCCATATGATTGAAATGCAATTATTGTGATGTGATCATATCTGCAACTTGAGTTATGCATACTGCAGAGATTTATAATTTAATAGTTATGTGCAATATCTTGTCAAGATAATTATGTTTGTTATTTACTGAAATGCAAGAAATAAAAGCAAAAAACATTGAATTCAGCTATACATTTAGTTTACTGATAAAAATAGCAAAATAAAGATTTTAATAGTTAGCTGCGAGTTCATGTGCAGTATTAAAGCAGATGATCGTATTCTTATAAAATGACATAATACTATTGACAAATATATTTAACTTTAAAGATTTTATGTGTTGTAAGATATCATTTCCTTTTTTTAATTATAAATATCTTCTTGTTAGTTAGAAAAAAAAACAGATTAAATATATAACACGGCAATGGCAGTATAAATGTGAGATAGTGAATTTTAGTAATATTTGTTAATACTTACTGTTGGTTTCAATCAATAAAAAGGGGAAATGAAATTTTTCACATGTAAACTGAATTTTGTCTGTCAATATTATTTGTCTATTTAGCAATTTATTATCTGCCAAATAATTTATTCAAACATAACCTTATATAACAGACCAAACCAGAAGGTTAGAATCTGGTAACACATGGAGTGGGCCGACTTCTTAAAAAAAAAAAAAAAATGTACCATATAGTAAATCTCGGCTTTAAAAGGTTACCAACTAGAATATTAGTATATTGTATTAGGAAACATTATTCTGTTCTAGTAGCAGATATTAATTTTTGTCACATTTTAAAATGTTTTTTGAACTTTTGAGTTGAAGTTAGTTTTCCACTAATTCAGTGTGTCTTGTGATGTCAGTTACAGCATCTGAGATGAACTATAAGTGCAGTGGACTGAAACAGGCGAAATCGGCAGCGTTATCAAGTCAACCATTCTGGCTTGCAACATTAAAGATGGTTATGATTCAAGTATATAAAATCTAACTTAGTTATTATCCTTATTATTATTCACTTAACTTATGTACTGTCACACTTACATTTTGTTAGCCTTGAAGATTCTTTATTAATAATTTTGCATTTTGATTTCTAATTCTTTGTACTGACACTGTCATTCTGAATTGACAGTTAAACAATTTCTAATTTGTAAATTCAAGTGTCATTATTGAATATGGGCTTTTTTCTCGACTTCTTTCTTCTACTTCTACTTTATACAAATAGTCTATAATAATAATGTGTTGCATTTACTAATAATAGTTATTAGTATTACAGGAGAAGAAAGTGATACTTTTTTCCCATTTATTTCACAAGCCAAAGGCGAAGGAAATAAAGCACACAAGAAAAAAAGACACTTTCTTCCAGAGTATCACATATGATCTTTTCGTTGACCTTAAAAAATTTATCAAAAATCTAAATAAAGGTTATTCATTCTATATTAAGAATTTACTTTTGCAAGTAATTGTAAGATAGCTTTGGTATCCAAAACGTATCTAAGAAAACAACTACATAAAAACTGAACAAGAGGGAGGAAGAATTACTTTGCCTCTTTCAGGAAGACAACTTAACTTTATCTCCTGCTCAGATATGATCAACTTTTGGCCACAAAATGAGGCAAAAAAGCCTACTTCTGATAAGGTTGACGAAAAATACATTTTATATGAATCCTAACTTATTTATAATTAAGTTTTTTGACCCTCTCGAACTCTTCGAACTTGCACTCCAAAACAGACTATCGTTGCTTCAAGTACTTCAAAACTTGTCCAGAGATTTCAAAAAAGCAATGATGACTGATTACTAGATGGCGCTTTGCAATTTGCCGACTTTTTCATAACCTCAACCCGCAACTAGCCTCGTCGTCAATTATTGGTCATGCCGATAAAATACTGACCAGGTGCAAGTCCAGCAACAAATATGGTGCATAACTTCATGTACATTCAGAATAAAAGTTGGATTAATGATAGTCATAAATTCATTATTAAAAATGACTTTTGACACTGCAAATGTAAAATGAATGGATAGTATTTATAAAAGCTTTAGAAGCCCTTGGCTTCTCTCAAGCCTGGATAAAAATGTGGAATTAATTGGAAGGCTGAATGCTCTTGCTCATCCGTTGTTGGAGTTGAGTTGAGATAGACTTCCTTGGATTTTTGAATTTGTGGGACGACACGACAGGAGGTGCTTGGAGAAGGCTCTTGAATGGCTGGTTGGATCTTTCAGTGTTGGCATTATGACGTCTGTGGTAGGTGAGTTGAGTTGGAGACCCTGGTGCCGAAGACCGGCCCCTAGGTAGCGCCGAATTATTGATGATGCGGATATAGAATTGGTGATAGTGAAGAGCAGCACTCGGTGGAATAAACTGGGTTCGTAGCAGAAGAGGGATGGGTATGATAGTTGGAATCTGAATTGTTGTTGGTTCAAACAGATCTTTTCAAAACAACAACCCCCTGCAGTTCTCGCCGTGGGAGGATTAGGATGAGAGAGGGGAAGGGATGCACCCATGCGGTAACGGACGGAAGTAGAATTTCAGTAGCTGGAGTTGGTGATCCCGCGGAGTCTCAGGTACGAGTATCAGCCATGGAGTCCTTGAGTAATGATGGGACCTGCCCCCCCCCCGTGCAGGCCATTTGGATGAGGCTGAGAAATGGACTGGAACACTGCCGGCCCTTAACGCAGATTAACGGCAGGCAGAGTTGGCAATTACCACTTGGCCCCTAACGGGATGGTGAATTGCCTTGGAGGAATGCTGTTTACTTCTCTACTTCAGTGCATTACCGCACAGACTGAGACCGGGTCGACCAATTCGCGTGGCGCTCTAGGCCGGGCTGCCCGATAAATTGACAGATATGTAAACCATTAGAAAATTAATAAAAATATGCCAACTCATTTTGATATAGCTTGAGCGACGCCAAAACTGTTTATTTATAATCAGAAAATAATGAAATATATGCTGTTCCATTTAAGAAAACTTAGGCATTATGTGTCAATGTTTTTATGAAATACTGTGTAGTCAAGAATAATTGTAGGAAGTACAGACAATCCATTCTGTGCCAATTTTCCCAGTAACTATTTTCGATATTCCTAGAAATAACGACACTATACTCCAAGCACAGATCGTTGGGACATCCTGCATTGTTTTCAATCAGTGTTGCCAATATTTTATCTTATAGAAGCGCCAGTTCCGTTCCGTCAAAGCGCCAATTTAAATCTCAGTAAAATTTTCATTTAAACATCACGTATATTTTGAGTTCGTTTACTAGAGGGCACCACCGTCGAATACCGGTTCAAATTGCACATATATTAAGATTCCCTGTAGAACTTGTATTGCTGAGATTCAATAAAAGTAATAATAGTTATTATATTTTAAAGTCAAAATAGATTTAAACTTAAACAATCTCTAAGCGCCAAAAAATGCGCCAAGCACCAACAAGAACTTTTGCGCGCCATGAGCATCCCACAAAACGCCAATTTGGCGGAAAACCGCCATTGTTGGCAACACTGTTTTCAATGTACCAGGGGTTAAAGTACTGGATTCTATTGAATATTTATTTATATTTTGATTTTACTGACGATCTAAATATAAATGTAACACAATAAGCATGCTGGAAACTATTTGGAATGATTTACCTGAAACAAAGCCAGTTGATGCGAGATAAAGTACCAAAACCAAACAAAAGACAATCATAAATTGAGCTCAATAACAACTTTCTCTTCGTTAGAGGCGCTATTGTTCTAGGTTAGATTTGACAAGTTTAAACGTTAGTTTATAAGTTTGAGGTTACAAAAACTTAAATTTTAGAAAAAAGTAATAGATAATGCATTTTTGGAAACTTAACTCATATTTCTGATCTGATCATAGAAATTACATGACAAGTTATTTGGGTTAACCCAATTTATTCAGAAACAGTTGTGCAACCACTATGAAATCTGTTTTACAGCAATTTATAAAAAATAATTGTGAGGAAATAGAAAATATATACTTGCTCATACAGACTTTGCAAAGAATAAAGAATACAAGGCATTAATAATTACTCTTTTTTAAATATTTAAATAACCTCAAACTTATAAACTTGTCAAATTTAACATGGAACACAGTGCTACTGAAACCAATTTACGATCATTTTTTGTTTGGTGTTGGTACTTTTTCTCACATCAACTGGCTTTGATCTTAAAACATTGTTCACATCATCTGCTGTCATTAACATAGAAAAAGAGAATAACACAATAAAACATATGTATAATTCAACAGTCAACTTTATTTAAACGTGTTTAATATCACATATCATTGTCAAACAATTTAAAAAGAGTAATCAGCTGTTGCCATGATTATTTTCAGGCAACTCAATCTTCTTGTATCTTCAAAAATATCCAGAAGTGGTAAATCTACGAGCTCAATCTATTTGTTCATTAAAGGTATTTTGTGGTTGTGAATTTTCAATCTACCTAATCTGATTTGTGTCTATTATCACAAAGTGCAGAAATGTTATTTTGTGGAGTCATCAGATGATTGTGTTCAAGTAAATGCTTAGCATACTTCAATTCATCTGGAGGTTTGTATTTGTAGTGATGTACATATTCTGTGTACCTAATGTCAAAACTTCTCAAGTGCCTGTTTGATATACACTGTGTTACAAAATATGCAGTTTAATTTGTAAACATCAGATCTCGTAATGCGTATTTTATCTTGTGTATAGAAACTGAAATTTGTTGGAATTGCTTTGTGTTTGTTGATTAAATAAACACACCATAAAATCTGGTATTTACAGATTTAGCAACTCAGTATAAACCAACAATATTATTTTAGTTGTAGAATCACTTTGATATTCCATTTACCCAGCTTCATCATTCTATCCCACCCTTCCTTACCCAAAATAATTTGTAACGTGTTTCATTTGAATTGTTCGTCACTAGAGTTTCCAAAAGTAAACAATCCATGATTAACCAGTTTGTATTTTTGAATGTAGTAGGACTATTTTATTTGTAGTTATCAATAAAAAAAAAATTATTATGGAAACTTGAAAAGTTACACCCAGAAATTGTTTTATCTTATCTTATTAAAACTTTAAAATAATGTCACACAAAGCTTAACTGCTGAAATCTTTAATTATATTACTTTTTACATCAGAGAAAGATATTCAATCTGTCCTTTAGTTTCTTTTATTTGACTACTTTTTCTAAATTTATCTATTTATTTTCTAAGAATGGAATTTATTATCTATGATTTTATAACTTCAGATAATAGGTACTTCAAAGATAAACACATCTTTTACGTAGGTACATTTATTTTTTTTTCGAAAGTACTATGGAAATTTGTATCTTGCAGTATTACAATTAATGGAAATAAAATAAAAAATACATTAGCTAGTATGTGAACTAATAGATGTGGATGCAAACTAGTTACGTCAAATGAGAAGATATTTTTCACCTAATTTAGAACACACACACATACTGTTATTTGTTTTTCAATCGTCAACTAACACATTTCTTATAGTTCAAACAGGTTGAATCACACACTTAGCCAATATAATTCTACAGGTTATTCCAGTATTCTTTTACTCGCAAGCCTACTTGGCAGTAATTATAATGTTACGACATCCTACTAGTATAATGATTTTCCAAATAAAAAGATGCCAAATGCTTATTAGTCACTAACTAAATTTCAAATATAAAAACCATTGTTAGACAAACAGAAATAATGAAAGGATCTGTTAGATTAAAAATTTTGTACCTGTACAATATATCTGCATTCAATTACAATAAAAATAGTAAGAATATAATTACAATAATTAGTGTAAATAAGCTTGTGATCAAGTGTCCAGCTTGAAGATTGTAAAAACAAGTTTGGTAAGTGCTCGTCTTAACAAAGTTTTTGCTATCATTTTTAAAATTCCTTCTTATAAAAATCATTTATATTTTAACCTAACAGTGCCTTTAAATGCTATAAAAAAAAATTACACAGTCCTTATAAAATGGAAATAGTTTTACACAAATCAGCAGATCTATTAATATAAATCTTCAAATAACAACAGAAAATGCAAAAATATACAATGACTGAACTGAATACAATAAATGCATGACTGTGCAAAATAAGGTACAAGTAATGAGCTTATTCGACTTTAAGAAGTTCGACATCAAAGATGAGCGTGGCATTTGGTGGGATTACACCAGGATGGCCACGAGAACCATATGCATAATCAGGCGAACAGGTCAGTTTTGCTCTTTGTCCAACACTTAGCTGAAAGCATATTTTTCAAAAATTAATATTAAATTATTATATACTTGATTTATTTTATTACATAACTAAATAATCAGAAAGAGTAGCCAAACTACTCCCCCCTTAGATTAACTTCAATAATAATCAGAGCGCAAGGATGGTTATCATCATAGATCTTAAATAAATAAGCCCAAACGATTGCGATTTCTTTTTGTATCAGTACATTCGGAATATTAATAACCTTTGACAGTTGTAACTTTGAAGGTTATCTTTTTAATGTGATTATACCCTATCATTATAGTAAGCACTGTGATAGTCAAGATTTCTGAATATTTCTTGACTGTACCCATTTAATGTGACTCTTCTCAGAGAGTACCTGGAATTTAGTTACAAAAAGTTACTAACGGTTTTAGGTTATGTGCATTTGACAACTAATTTCAAAAAGTTGTGCATTTATGAACTTCAAGATGAAATAAATATGACCTTGTAACAAAATAAAATTTTTAAATAAAGAGTAATGAGAAAATAGTGAAATTAAAAGCTTATACACCTACTCGTAAGTTTAAATAACATGACATTTTAAATTATTCATTCACCTCAACAATAGAAAATTAAATTTCCTAATAAAAACTGATACCTGTAGCACAAACTGTCAATTTGACGGTTACTTGCTAAAGCGAACAAAGTGTAGGCAATTGTTAAATTTATTATTGTCCCAACTGTCAACCTCACAATGAAAAATCATAATCGTTTATGCTCATCAGGAGTATTATGACAGGCAAATCTTTAAATATGAAAATATTAACTTAATCTCTGATTCGACACAAAAAAATGAATATAATTCTAATAATAATATGCAAGTAAATAAAAGAATTTTATTGTTCAATAGAAAACTAATAATATTGCACGTACCTATTAACTGCTTTATAAACTTATATTAAAAAAAAAAACTTACTTGTGCTACACCTTCATCCCAGCCTTTAATAACTTCACCTTTCCCAATACGAAATTTAAAGGGAACACCACGATCACGTGAAGAATCAAATTTGGTTCCATTTTCTAGAGTACCTGTATAGTGCACTACAACTGTTTGTCCAGTCTTAGGGAAGGTTTGTCCTATAAATGCGGTTATTAATTACCTTTACCGGTAAAACCTCAATAACCTTCAAGGTCACGTATTCACAATATTCAACCCAACATTCATTAACGAAAATTTTCAAATATGCATTCAACATACACTAGATTAATTTAAAAACTACCAGATTATAACACAGATATTTAAATTCATATAAATAATACGAAAATTACTTACCATCGCCGGGGCTGAGACTGTCCACTTGTACGCCCATGTTTATAGGTATTGCCTGGTTTTCTATAATTTATCATTAAGTTATATTAATTATAGATAATATTAATGAGTATATTAATAAGTAAATTATATACCTTAAAATAAAGCTATGTACAAAATCAAATAAAAACCTAGACACTCCACACCAAATAACACAAGTAATGGCGACCCGGTTTGGAGGTGGAAATATATCGCACTCCCCTCCAAGCAATTAAGCAATTACGCGGTAGATTTAAAAAGTAGATAAATAGAAACTATGAATTGGCTATAATAATTCTCGTCAATCTCACTCTAGATGTTTCTAAGAATTACTGTTAACAGTACCTATCTTAATTGTCTTTTATTGATATAATCTCGTTTCGTTTAATATTTAAACCGAAACTCAAAAACTTTTAAAATAAGTAAGAATTTAAAATATGAAATTGAAATAACGTCCCACACGTTTATGGTTTGAAATCTTGAAACATCCTAAAAAGGTTTGTTTCGAATCCACTAATATCTCGTCGAGATGAGAATCTAACATTAAATTTGAACGAATGATATCAATTACAATAGTATGTAGTGCATTTCTTTTAAGAAGGGCCACAAAACTTTTCTTGCTAAGATTTCTATTCTCCCCCTTCCAGAGCTGTCACAAATCAATAAAAAATCTATTTAAATCAAAAATCAAAGATCATTACCTTTTCCCAAAATGATTTAAATCATAAATGCTTTTGCGTATATAAAAGTATTTCAATCATAAATCTTTTAAGGATTTAAATATTTTAAATTGTTTTGCAAAATATTTAAATACCTTTAAATGATTTAAATCATATGCGGACGATTATTTAAATCATTTTAGAATAATTTAAATTACTTAAAAGCATTTAAAGTCAACTATTTCGACAATTTTAAAGTCAGTAAAATCAGAGCTACAACAACTATTACATAATATAAGTTCTTACACAGTATCAATATAGTTAATTATATAAATAACTACATTAAAAGAATAAAACTTCTGAGTTGCTATCTACACTCTTATATTAAAATCACAAAATGAAAGTAATAAAAACAAAATGATAAAGTAATCAAAGTAATAGAAACATATTGTTATGCAATGAAAGCTTACTTAAAAGAAAAAAACATATTTAACAAATTAGAATAAATTATACTTTTAGATATTATTTGCTTTTAATGGAACAAGGTTTTTAAAATTTCTGTTAGTGCAAGTCTTCGAAGTGAGTTTATAAACATTGCGTAGGAAAACATCCTTTCCACTGGGGTGAAGAACGGTAGTATGCAATTATATTTTAAAAACATTTTTTTTATGAAGGTATATTTTTGTATAATTTGTATGTCATTGGATGAATCCTGCAGATATTGTAGCAACTGTAGTTGAAACTTGTTGAAGCGCAACATTTCGAGGTTTGTCATTATGGGATGCTTCTGTTGCAGACCAATTCAAAAAATCATCGACTTCATTTTCATCACTATTTCTTGGTTTGGGAGTATTATTGTTTTCAGTATTTATAAACCCCTTTACAGCATTTATAACAATCCCTTTTACTTCACTTTCTGGAAGTTTTTTTAAACTTGTATTTTTGAATGAATAAAGCCAACTAAGCTTAAATTTGGGTACCAATGTTGCCGCTATTATAGCAAACTGTGCGTGATTTAAATATCTTTCGAGTATTTAAATACTTATAAAAGATTTAAATCATCATAAATGATTTAAATATTTATTAAAAGATTTAAATCGCAGGCTTTTATAAGAAAATCAAAGATAATTTTAAAAATGATTTAAATCATAAATCAAGAATCACTTGTTAGAAAAAGATCTAAAATCAAAAGATTTAAATAATAAAAAATATTTAAATCATAAAAAAGATTTAAATCTCTCATTAGGTGACAGCTCTGCCCCCCTCCCAAATTAAGTATTATTGGTATCATCAAAGTAAAAAATTACCAATTATAATTTAAATATAGAAAAATCAGAATTCGTGTAGGAATCAAACATACACATTCTTGGTCACCCAATCCAAATGTTCTGTCAATTACTAATTAGCTAGCAAATTCTTTACCATACAAAAATTAAGTTTCTATGACAAACCTGATTATACACATTTGTAGTAAATAACAAATCTGTATACTTACTTCCAACTAAAATTTCTGAAGACATACTGTAAAAGATATATCTTATTGTTATAGATTTAGCTATAGTTTTAATGGTTAATCAGTTGTCACTTCAAATTTCAGGCACCTGAAGAGACAGTAAGATATTTTGCAGTTTTTATCTCTTATTTGTACTATTTAGTATGTAAGACCAGCTTCTAAAGGATATAGTTGGCGTCTATAGCAGAATTTCTTTCTTCCTACTTTGGATAGTACATCTAGGATTTATAAACTCGTAAAGTTGCAAATTGTACTTAGGAACTTACACAGATCATAATATTATTAAATATCTAAAGATTCAGATTATGTTATGTTAAATGTAGAAGAATCTTTAAATAGGTATAAGATATGCTGACTGTGCAAAAAGTAGGTATGTCCAGAATTTACAAAGTTATAAAGTTGCAAATTCAATCTACATAGAAACCTATACGCATATGAATTTTCATAATGTTAGTAAATGTCTGAATATTTTGGGAAGAATGCTGAGAATTCTAGAAGAAATGCTGGGAATCTACTCTAATCATTCGTAAATGCTAAATAACCAACAGATTATTAGTTGTAAATTACAAACTACATTGTGACGAACTGTCTGTTGTTTCAAGAAATTTGTGCGTCAAAATGTCCTGCATTTACCATATTTACATAGAAATAATATTTAACAAAATTCCAGTA
The DNA here is from genome assembly GCA_011009095.1 of Ignelater luminosus. NCBI lineage: Eukaryota > Metazoa > Arthropoda > Insecta > Coleoptera > Elateridae > Ignelater > Ignelater luminosus. The sequence continues at coordinate 20,475 of VTPC01000476.1, read as the reverse complement.
CTGTTACCTATTATAATTATTCTGTTAATTTCATGGAAATTCATTATTATAAAATGTTAAAATTTAAAAATTTTCATTTTTATTTTAGTTTGCGATAATAATAAGACTGATTTTAAAGGTTTTAGTGTCATCAGATGCAGAAAAAGATTCTATTTTGATGGATACCATTATCATTTTTGTAAGTTAATACAGAGAACAAGAATTGTCATGAATGTGAATTTCAATGCTATTTCTCTACATTCTGCTGTAAAAGCAGTCATTTGTCTATATATTAAATGTGTACAGTCAAGAAATCTTTGGAAAACTTTAACCTTAACAGTTGCTTGCTATTATAATGAATCAAGTTATGTATAAGTGTTTAGAATTGGTAAATGAAAATCTCAGGAAATATATAGCACAAATAATCTTGCCCATACAGAGATCAAGTATTTTTGCTTTTTTTTCTTCAGTAGATACAAAAATAGTGATAGTTATTGCCTTATTTTGTTTCTAAATATCTGTCCATCATTACCATGTTCTAGATATGGTCAGGGCTGGTGGGTGCTAGGGTATTTGGTGCTTACAATAGAATCTCTTAAGATGCTTTCACTTAGTAAACAAGATGGTGCATGTAATATCAGTTGTCTTATTCGCTACTGTGCATCACCTAATCACTGCTGTGCCTTTAGCAAGTTGCCTCATTTGCACATCCTTGCACCAGCTTTGTTAGTATACTAAAAACATCTAAATATTCAAATTATTGTGAATATCCTACTATTAAGATGCACTGTATCTTCCCAGTACAAATTTATTCTACTTACTTACATTGGTTTCCTGTGGAAAAAACTTGAACTTTTTAGAACATAGACCATTTTCCACCAACAGCAGCAAAAAAAGTCACAGACAGTTCCTGTAATTACACTTGGATATCACACAAACCTGTGGATGTGCATTGATATGGTTAGAGTAAAAAGGCATCTGAACAGTTAATGCGACGCCCTTTTCATCTCAAGCATCAGGTAGGTACTTTTATCTGGGTTGAAAGTACCAAACGCTATTGGTACCAAGGTAACTAAGTGGAGGGATGGAAATTCAGTTAGAGTAAAAGAATAAAACTTAAACTTCTTAGTAGATATTCAAAACTTTATTGAAAAAAATTGAAAAGAAAATTCTCTGAGACACATTCACATTCTTTATAATAAGCATTTACAGTAATGAATAGAATATTTTTAGAACAAACAACAACAAAGCATTTAATATTTTAATGGTTGACAACTGTAGTCCAACACTGCCAGCGAGATAGATTGTGAGATGCTGGTGGTCTTCTACAGCCAGTGAGAGTTCAGATAATACCCACCACAGTGACGATACTTTATATACATCAAGAAAGTAGCAATATCCACCACACAGTACTACGAACCACACTGCAATACGTAACACTGGTTGAATGATACCAAAATGTCCACCACACAATGTCTGGCAAAGTCGTGGAGAATAGTAACAAACAGTTGTTTATAGTTAAATGCAGTTTCCTTTTATGTAAGTGTACAAAACCTACAGATACAAAAAAGTAAATAAAAGACACAAGATAAAAACCAACCATTAGTCCAGCTGTGATTTATTATTTTCTTTTGAGTAAACAAAAGTTTCCTTACTGGCCATCTTTAAATACTCTTTAATACCTATTAATACTGCTAAAGAATAACTCTATAATGAGTAATAAAAAACTAATTGAATTTGTTCAACAGCCATATATTTTTGCATAATATTCACCATATATTATAGAATTCATCACAATAAATAAACACAGAGCTCTTTAGTTTTTTTTTTACAACATTTTAAATGTATATATAGGATTAAAATATGTTTATTCACACTGTATATAGATTCGCTTAAAAAAATAATAAAAACCAAACTTAAAAAGTACCATTCGATTCCAACAACTAGGTCAAAGGTCACCTAAAAAAATATCATCACTAAATTAAAATAATTAAAAATACCTTTGTAAAAAAAAAACATTAATACACAAACAATTCAGGGAAGTTCTGTTCATATACAGGAATGTTTGATTTTTTCTCCCTATCTATTGGGCTTCTATTGGCTTCTGTTGTAGAAAGGGATTTAAATATTTCATTAAGCTTATTCTGCAGGATATCATGCTGAAAAAAGCAATAGAATAACATACAATTATCAACACAAAATAAATTACACCCATACTTTTGGTTGAGTTCGATGCAGCAATTCAGAAAATGTTGCTGTTCTAAAAGTATGACTTAGTTGTTCTCTACGTTCAGCTTCAGCCTCTTTACGTGCTTCTGGTGGTTCTGTCAACACTTTCTTCATACTTTCAAATGTAAGTTCTTCTTCTGGTAATTTCTATGTAAGAAGTAAACCAAAAATGAATACAATTTCTTTTTTTAAATTTAAAATAATAAAACATTGAAGGCGTTACATTATTTGTACGTCTCAATATTCTACTAGTAATGCTTCTATCAGAGGATGTTCGAGGAACAGGAAACTTAAACAGGGCATCCCAACTTTGATGTCTATTTACTTCACAATGCCATTCACTTGTGCGAGGTGGTTTCTCTTTTATAATAATCTACAGTATTAGTGATTGGAATTAAGGATAAAGAAATATGACAGGTAGGAGTAAGACAATTTTTTAAATCTAAACTTACCCTTTGCACTCCTGGTGAACTAGAAACGCTATCGACATCTTGTCCACCAGGCAATTCCATTATACTACCACGAGCTCCGCTTTCAACCCAACTGTGACGATGATTTCCTGCAACCGCTCCTGGACCACCAGCTCCATAAGGTGAAGTTTGTGCTAAACGTGTTGGATCTAAACCTCCTGCTTTGACAAATTCACAGATTGCCATCTGCAAGTTATTTGTCAAGAAAGTTTTGTAAAATAAGAAGTATTTTTATTTACCTGATCCACAAGTAAATGAGGTAATTTATTTGCCGATTCACTATTTGCTGGGTAGTGTACTAACAAATCAGGAAGTAAATGAGGGGCTTCGTGTTTCCTTGCTTTACCAATTTTAGCAGCATAATCTGCTAATGGTTTAATATTTAATACAATTGGAATAAGAGTAAGAAGACTTGCTACAACTGCATGTAAATTGAATTTTTGAGCATTGGACAAATCATTGTTAGTTAGGGCTAAGTTTTGTATTCTGTAAAAGTAAATGGCATTCAGTGAAAGTCGAAATATTAAAAATAGCAATAATTACCCAAGAACAAGCTGCAATAAATCAATTATTGTTTCATTACTAGCTAATTCTACACATAGTAAAGCTAAAGTAGTATAAATAGCTTCGATATTCTCAACACCATTAGTATCCATTTGAAGACTAGTATAAAGAGCATCATAGATTACAGGGCCATGTTTATTTATAAATATCAGATCGGGACGGGAAGACTTTTCCATGGTAAGTTCTAATTCATGAACATTCACACTAAAACCCCACGTAGGATATTTACTTTAACATTTTTAGATTATTGTGATCTACTTACGTTGGTTTCGATAATTTTTCTAAATTATTGTGACGATCTATCAAGGTATGCAAAATCTTCTGAACTAACAATCTCATATCAGGATCAGGTGCTAGCGACATACGTAAAAGGGGTTCTAAAAATGATACTGGGAAGGTAGTATTTAGATGAATAGTCTGATATTTTGTTCCGACCTAAATAAAAAAATGTGCATTTAGTTGTTAATTGCATTAAAAATTGAATTTACCTTCAACAAGCTTTTTAGTAGAATACTTTGTAGTAGATTATCTGCAGGAGTATTATTATCAACAAGCGGGAATGGAATTTTGCTCATTATAAACATCATAATTTCTATTTTTTGATAATCAGGAAGATGATTTGCAAACTCTCCTAATGCATTAATTAAGGCTTCCTGATATTGTTTTTCGTCTGTTTGACTTAAGCCATTTCTTACTGAGTCGCGTAAATGACTCAATAAAGAATTTATAATTTCCAATACAGATGGACCTATAAATAATAAATTACAATAATTAATATTAATATACATTAACGCTTCAAGCATACAATTAAAATATGAAACTTACCAACACTCTCTCCTGCAGCAATAGCAATAATTTTTGATAATACATCGGCAATACTGGTACGTATAGTAGGACTAGATTTTGAGTTTTCATCCAAGTGAGCCATAAGTGATTCAACTACAGTATATGAATACTGAGCCTAAAATAAAAAAAAGTTTCACTTGTGCTCGTATTGCAGTGGAATGTGAGACTGTTTATTTTGCATTAACATAAAATGATCGTTATAACTTTTCATTAAAGTGTTTTAATAAGAACTGCACATTAATTTTAAGTTTTGAAATATACATTTCTTTATTTACACTAGAAAGAGCAAGTTAGAAAGAACTAAAAGTAAATCTTCTTTTAATAAGCTTAGTCTGATGTTATCAATCAAACAGATTTCAAAAATTAAAAAATTCAATACTTTACTTACTTGTATAGAAAACATAATTATTCGGAAAACATGGATAGCAAATTGGTTTGGAACCCAAAGTTTATGCAGATCAAAATGTCTGAAATAAATGAAGTTATTTTATTTCCAAAATAAAATGCAACAGAAAACCATTACCTTAATACTGGTCTTAAAACTGCTCGTATGTGTCCAAAGGAAGCTCTTCCTACTAATTCTCTCATGCACGTTTCAGCTAACATTGGAGGATCCACTTGATCTTCAGGTGCTTCTTCAATATTTCCTGTTTCTTTCATATGGAAACCAGATTCCTTATAAAAATATAAATAATAAAAACATTCCTTAAATTAAATTCAATAGTGCTCACTTGCATGTTAAATAACAAACTTGGCACAATTTTATCCATATGAACTGGTTCCCAAATGTTTTCAACCAAGTCATCAGAAACAGTTTTACGCACAACTGCTTGCAATCCTCGTATTCCTGCCACACGAATCTTATCTCGCACCTCACCATGTTCATTGCTGTGGCACATCGCAGAAAATTTACTTACGAAGAAATCATAGCGTCTATGATAAGATGGAGTATCTTCTTCAATATTAGCAAATCGAACAAACTACAAAATAGAAATGATTGTGCACTTTTAAGAATCAAGGATTATTCAAACTTACAGATTGGGTGGCAAGAATTTGTAGCTGCGGTTCTGTAGATTCTAGAAGTTTTTGGACCATTTTCAAAAAACTTTCAACAAATAAATTTAATGTTTGTGCATGGCATGCTACAAGTAATTGATCCATTGCTTCCATTGCAATGATAACAAATCTAGAAATAATTTAAATAACTAATAACTGGATAATAAAGAACAAAATATACAAACTTGTAGCAATAGAAACTTTGAGGATTCAAATTAAAATAGCAGGAAAAACAGTGAAAGTGTTTTGTGTATGCATGTCTATTCAAGAATAAAATAAGAACAGGGGAATACATAGTTAATGAGGCTACTAACGTCATACTGTTCATCAAGAAATTACCGTCTACTTGTACAGCAAAGTCAATACCTTTGTATGGTTAATAGTTCACTAACCTATTGATTTAAATAAAATTAATAGCCTTATCGTGTTCATTTTTTATCTGTAATTTGATTTTAATATTGTAAAAACCTACTAATTATAGCAACTATTCTTAGCTATGTGTTGGAAAAAAAATCATTATACTAACATTGATGTTACGATAAAAAAAACTTGTTAGCATGCAAAAGTTGGATTTATTAAAAAAAAGCTGATGTTTTTATAATTCTCCCACACTACTTTTTAGGAGCATTGATCTCTGTTGTTCTAATAAAACTTTTAGAAAAAAAAACTAGACTAAATTAACTTTATAAATTTATTTGTTTAGTTGTCATCTTTATTACAGAAATAGTTTCTGATTGTATCACCTTAAAACAAAAATGGCATTTATTTGTAATGTAATTAAAGCATTAAATAAATGCTGATACATTTGAAATAATATAATACTGAAAAATAAAACTACTGGTTAAGAAAACTCGCCAAAATGTAAATGTATTGTGCTTTTCATAAAAAATGTTTAATACTTAATTATTATTTGCAAAGTAAAAGTAATAATGCCTCTAATAGGCAGGTTTGGAATCTTAATCATTTCTTATTCCTTATTTGTTTGTAAAACTTATCACATAAAACACATTTACAGCAATTTTAGATTCATTTACCTACAGAATGCGCATGCAGTTTCATTTAACAAGTGTAGACAATCATCTTGAGTGATTCAAGACTTATGAATTATTAGAAAAGGATAGATGATTCATGACATAAATGCCCAAGTGCAGTTATAGATAAGAAGAATCTACAAAGTGTTGTGTAAATGGTTCATAAGATTTTTGATAGTTCCCTCAGGGATTCATCTTAAATATCTGTATATTATTGTTTTTATTAATAAGAAAAAATTATTGTGGAATGTATGAGTTAATACCATCATTAATATTTCAAGAAAGTTATCTATCATCCATTTTTCTTTACCACACAAGTTTTTTTTAAGTGTGGCTACACCTTACAAGCTATTACTTTATGTGTTTGTGAATTTATTTAAATTTTTGCTTCTCACATTGTTGTCATGGGAAATTCTGTTAATATCGTTAATATGTTAGTTGAGTAAGTAATAAATTTTCATTTTAACAAAAAACAAAAAATTACACAAAGCTTCAAAAAAATTTAATAAAATATTAACACTTTTTTTTAAATTCTAATATTACACTTTTAAACATTAAATTAAATGTTGGAACAATTTACTATTAACTGATGCACAATGAACTAAACAATCATTCTCTTTGCATCATTTCGTTATCAGATTTGCCAATTGATAATTTACTAATCTGTTTTTTGTTAAAATGAAGGTGTATTACCTACCCAACCGATTTATTAACAAAACTCAAAAACACATGCTATTTTCCTATGGTGTGGAATCAAATGCGCCACCCTGTATATAAAAAAAAGGGAACCAATATTTTCCAGAGAATTATAAGACATATTTCCCTAATGAATGTTGGGATATAACAATAGGTAAGTGTTGGTCACATTAATTACTGATAGAGTGAAGCAAAAAGCAGAAAGTATAATAAGGGATTATCAAAGTCTCCATTGTCAATCAGATTCTTTGCTCTCAAACAAATTCAAGAAAAATGTCAAAATAAATGTAATAAAATAATACAGATATTGTATGATTTCTATTTTCTGAACTGGAAGAATTAGTACAAATAACTTGAAATGAAACCATAAATCAAGTAAGAATACAAAGAATTCTGACAAAAGAGTTTAAAACCAGTTGCAGTTTAAAACAAGGGGACCGCTCATCAACTTTACTATTACAAAATCTACTATTAGAAAAGATCATATGAAGATGCAATATAAACAGCGAAGGAACTATCCTAAAAAATTTTCATCGATATCTTGCTTATGTTGATGACATCACAGTGATTGCCAGAACAAGGGAAGAATTAAAAAAATCAAAAAAGTAACCTACAAATACGGATTAGAAATCAACGAAACAAAAACCAAATACATGATCACAGGTGGTAAGCAGCAAAAAATGAACTTGGAAGTCAGGAATGTTCAAAACATAAAAGTTATAACTTTGATAAAGTGAACAGTTTCATGTATTTAAGGGCCAAAATCACATGGAATGGAAATAACAGCAATGAAATAGAAAGAACAAGTTTACAAAAAGTGTTATGTGCCAAGAACATATCAAAGAGTTGTAAAGATACAAATTAAGACCCATAGTAACACAAAACATGGGTGTTAAAACAAGATCTGAATAAACTTGCTGTAAGGGAAAGGAAGATTCTTAGAAGTATTTTTGGTGGCATTAAGGATGGGGAAGTCTTAAGATAAAAAACTAATGAGGAATTAATGAACATGTACAAAGAAATAGAATTAGTAAATATGGTTAAACAATGCCAATTATGATGGTTAGGTCATTTGATTAGGATGAATTGACCAGTAAATAAGGTTGTAGCTATAATAATTAAATTACTACAAGTAGACTTTGCAAATGTGAAAAAATAAAATTCTTTTTATTTAAAGATACATCAGAAAAGAGGAACATAATAACTATTACAAAATAACAAGAATGCAATTAATAAAACAATATTGTTCACAACTACAAAAATTTGTTCAAAGCAGGGTCAGATTAAGACAACTCAGCGCCCTAGGTTGACAACACTATGGATTATTATGACACAGTCAGCCTATTAGATAATAGGGTCCTGGTTCAAAGCCCTCTTTTGATAATCTTATTATTACTGTTACGACCTTATTTACTTGCCAAAAAAAATAAATAAAAGTAATGCCATATTCAGAATTTCATAACCATTCCAATTATTCAATAAAATACAGGGTTTCCATTTAAAAAACTTATTCTTCAAATTGCTACTCCTTTGTTTATTTATTTATTTGTTTATTTAACTTGAGTTTTTGGATTTTCTGAAAAACTTAATTATGACAAAATTAATGAGTGTAATGAAAAACCAACCACACTGTATACAGGGTGCCAACAAGAAGCAAAAACAGTCTACCATTTTCTTATAATTTGACATAGAATTCTGTAACTTGGGATATTAAAATGACATCATATTTATCATTCTTCGACTAAGTGGAATGCTGAAGGTTTTTTTTTGTATGTATTTTTTAATCAACTAATTTTACCTTAAATTGTTAATATGTCATTTGTGACATTTTGTTTTAAGATAACCTCAAAAATGTTTAATTTTCTTAAAACCTTCTATTTTAGGAAAATTGATCATCTTTTTGAAGATTTTTGTTGACCACCTTGTAAATTGCAAAAAATCTTTGCTTTTCTTTTTACTACCAATGCTACTCCTTGGAAAAAAGTTACATTAAAAAGTGTGTTTGTTTTACTTTCCTGCTCAATTTTTCTGAGAAAAATAAATGATGTAAAAATCTGAAGATTATGAAGCCTTCTATGTATGTCTTAAAGCCCAATTCACACTACGCTTGTCACGTGCGTGCTCAAGCATGTAACTATTGCCTGCATTTCTTCGTGGTTTCTTCTGCATTTTGTTAAAGCTGTGTGAAGAAGCATGGACCTATTCACACTGCGCGTGCTGCTAGCTTTTTTAGGGTTTTATAGTTTTATAAGGTTTTAATATGTTGGCAATATTCAGCCAAATAAAAATAAAAACGTCACTTGCGTTTTTTTATTTTGAAAAAGGCGCTATCTTGTGAATCATTTTTAGGTTATCGAAGCTCCGTTACGATTTACAAATTTGGTAGTTATTGGAGTTGGTTTTTGTAAGTTTTTGTGTGTTGTGCTTATGTGCTGTTGTGTTTGTAGCTTTGATTGAACTCTTTCTTTAATTAGTCATTATTTTTAAGTGGACTTTATATTGTAAATTTGTTTTAACTGATGTGATTATAAATTTTTTTAGTATTAGGTTAGCCTTTTGAGTTATTATTATTTATGAATTGCGCTAACTCTCTCTTTGTTCACTGCTGTATATATTAATCGTTAATCCGTAAAACTAATATAAATACACTTTATTTGTAGGAGATACCTCTTTATTTTCTGTTGTATTTATAAATAAGCACTACCAACAGTGTTATTTTAGATTGGTATAAATAAAAACACCAAGTTTTCCACTAGAAATGCAGGAAAAATCAAACAAGTTCTAATTTCATGCATCAGCACGTGGGGTGCTAATGCATTGGACTTTAGATTTCACACCCTGTATCTTCCAAAAAAATAGGCTGAATTTAAAAATTCAAACAGAGCAATATGGAGAACTGAAAGGCCTTTCTAATGATGTGCCACTTGAACCCCCTTCCCATCAGAGATCTTTGAGGGATTGACCCCCCCCCAGAGGGTTGATGTTTAGGGTTCGAATTGTACGCTAAAAACTGTCAAATCGACGTGTTTTTGCGTTTTTCCAAAAAATTATTTTCATGGGAGTCATTCAGTCTGTTTCATTTTCATATATTTAAAGTTACCAATTTGTCCAACACCTTATTGGGATTGTCCTGTTTTTAAATTTGGTATCCTGCAAAACCAGCATCTCATATTCCTCCTCAAGAGGAGCCCCTGGTGTTTCATGGGTAAGTCCAGGGAAACTCTCTCATGTTCAGTCAGGAGAATTTTTGAACCTAGGCCTGTGACAGTGTCACTATGCCTATTGCTATGGACTATGACCCTGCCTTAACACAGAAAATGCATATATGCAGCGTGTTTATTTTAAAATGAGCTAGTCTAGAACTACTGGAAATACAAAAAAATGCTGAGACATGTTAACTTTTATTTGGAGCGGGACACTTTTTTACAACTATGAAATAAGTGTAAGTGTAACGTTAATCTTAAACACCACCTTACTACTTGCCGTATGCCCTTGGAAATGAAATAGCAATAGCAATCTTTTGGTAAAAACAAAATTGAAATTGGCCTACTAGATCAAAAGTTAAAGCATTAAACAACTTGTTTTAGTGATGAATTTAAATTATGTTAGCCAGATAAATAATAATGAATTTCAATCGGTTTGGTGCTTATTTGGGATATGAAACAGATGAACGTAAATATTCTTAATTAAATAATTTAAATTTGAACTGTCAATAGATAGTCAAAACAATAGAAAAGGAACAGCAGAAAATGGGCAGTCCTTTAAAGCAAGTACCTAACCTAACAACTCACATTAGCAGCTCAATTCACACTGTTCAACTCCAAATACGTGTAGTGATGCTTATTCTTCTCTCAGAATTATCACTGAAACAATTGAATTGGCCACCTTGATTCAAAATTATTATATAACATGTTTCATATTCTTTATGTAAATTATCGCAACTCGATTATTTCAATATGTACTTTAGATGAAAAATAAGTGCAACTATTAATGTGAGTTGCTGTGTTTAAGTATTTTCTTAAAAAATTGCTTATTTTGTGTAGTTTCTTCACTTCTGTTCTTACCTTCTATTAATAGTTCAATTTACAATAATGTTAGACATGTCCACATTAATCTGTTTTGTATCTGAAATAAGCATCAAAACAATTGAAATGCGTTTATTTACTTGGTCAATGCGATTTAAATGTTTAATTAAAATGAGACGTTTTGTTCTATAACTTTTGATCAACCGAAAGGTTGATATTGTTATTCCCTTTCCAATGACATATTGCAAGTGGTGAAATGCCATTTAATATTTTCAAGTGGGGGAAGGATCCTGCTTTCTTCCTATTTCTTTAATAACTCTATTTCATCTTCCTCATTCTCCCATTTTATGCACCCATTGAATTTGACAGTTTGAAACTATTAAATAATACCATAATGCTTTGTACTTACTGTGATCTAGTTGTGTTATAATAAAATAAAATCTATCTGGGTTATCGTGATATTTGTAAGTTGGGTTGCTGCACAATATATTCATAACAGTTTATGTTTTATTACCAAAAGTGTATAGTTAACATGCGGTATGTTAGTGTTTGTGATTTCTATATCCTGAGCAGTGACTTTTAGCAATTACTCCTGTAGAGAATAATTAATATTTAATTTAAAACTCTTTTAAGTCATTTTTAATTAAATATCTTTATACTTTCATGACTGAAATCTCTAATTAAAATGCAATGTTGATAGCTCATAGTAAGTAAGGCAACTTTGTTTGTTGTTCATGAGTAATTCTAAATAAGGATTTGTCTATAAAATCCTATCAATGACCATTGACCATTTAACTAACTATTTTGCTTATGTATCTAGTTCACAGTATAAAATATAATTCACAAACAACCTTTCTTTTATAACAAAAAATGTTAATACAATCTCTTTTAATTTAAAACATACCCATATCGTTTCCTATAAATATCTCTTGCAGCTTTTTGGAAGAGGTATTCCCCGATTCGATCCAACTTTTCAGGTGAACTAAGTGAATAAAAAGTAAGCTTTTCCATGTTTGATTTAACAAGACCATCTTGGGGAATGACAGGGAAGATATTATCCACCAAACGTTTGTATCTAGGCCTTAAAGCACTGCAACAGCCACAGCAACCTAAACATAAAAATAACCTCATTACGTTTCTTGACATTATCGAAATACAATGTACTACATAAATAATAACAATCAGGATTAAATGCAGAGATTACCGATAAGGGATTATACAATAGCTAGAGAAGTATTTACTTATGATAAATATTGACTTGTATCTTGAAATTTAATGGGTTAGTTTGAAATTGATAAGATATTAATAGCTAAATATGTGTATATGAGTAAGTTAAAAAAGAAATCTTAAGTCTACGATGATCATGAATGAGATGGTATCATATAAATCAACATCTTTACCGCTAAACATCTTGCTTAGTTATAAAAACTAAAGTTTTTTTAAAATCAAGATTACTTTGACATAACTTTGATGACAGTTACAATGACAGTATCAATTAAAAAACAATTTGCTACAGTCGTGCCATCTACTATTGATCTTTTGGTTTGGTAGAACTAATTATATACAGATGGCACTGTTTGAATTAATCAATTCCATTTAGCGCCAAAAATAAACGTAGATTATTTGTTTTAATTAAAAAAACATTTTAATAATTTTGCTTACATCGTGGATCTGTACATTTCTGCACCATTGTGTCAATAACATCAGGTACTTCAGGTGTATCAAAACAACATTTCACTAGGGACATTGTACACGTGATATTTTAATACTATGTAAATCAAAGTTAATTTAGATTCTCATCTAAATACACATATAATGTTAAAAACTACACTTTCGAAATGCCCGTTTCGATTAATTCTATTTACGGATTTTGTATATTTAATATATGTAAACCATGTATTTTGTACACTTCAATTTTATAATAAAATCTTCAACTTTAAAACGTATATCTAATAAAAGAAGTAACTGGTTTAGTAAATATATTTAAATTTAACAGTAATTACTTTATTTATAATATTTTCATTTATTATTATCTTCCGTTAATTTAATTAGAGCGCCGATTTAAAACTTTTAAATTTAACACGGTTATTATTACTGATTAACATTTCAAGTGCACACTATGTTGAAATAAATATAGACTCATTTTAACAGAATTAACAGCTAAAAACTAAATTTTTAATTAATTTACTTATAATTCTATCTAATTGTACAATGTTAAAAGAGGCGACGCCAAGGCGACGTCTAGCCGCCTAGCGGATTGACGCCTAACTGCTAATCCTACTAACCCAATTTCTATTTACTACCCTCCACTACCTTAAATATAATGCACATGCGTCCTTTTATCATTTCTAATAAAAAGTGAAAATAGCACTAATCTTTTACGTTTATTTTTAAAATTATTGATTTATGACTTGATGGACAGGATTATAGATTAATGGAAAAATTCAAATTTAAAATGGGAATTTTATTTTTTCCTGATCTGCCAACCCCATTAATTCTTCATTATTGCTTAGGTTTAGACGTAGTAGTATTCCACTCTCGAGGTTTTTTGATTTGAAATTTCAGACGCAGATCGAGTAGTAATTTATTTTCATTTCAATGTTCTTTAAAATTGTGTTGGATAACGTTGATTCGTACTGAATAGCCATTTGGGAATTGCAATTAATTTCTCTTTATGCAAATGACATCTAAGTTAAAATGAATGCCGGGGGAATATAAAGAGGGCATTAATTTAAATTTCGCCGTCACCGAGCGTTATTGAGTTAGCAGTTTGCTTAGCTTAAAACTGATATACCTAATGCAAAAGTAATTTGCACAAATATTACTAAACTATCGGAGTGTGAAAAAGAATATCAGAATCAAAATGTTAAAAAAATGCTCAAAGGCTGCTAAAAGATAAGCAAAAGAAGTAACTTTTAAGAATGTTTTAAAAAATTCGCTATAGGAGAGAACGATACGAGTAATGTTTATGTCTGCTATCTCTAGTAGATATAGTATGTAATCAAAACTTCTTTAGGATCAAGAGATGTGGCTCAAAATAAAGTCGTGTAGATACACATATTTGTACTACATTCGAATGTGAGTTTTATGCATATATCCAAGTAAATACAGTAATGAAACCGGCCAAAACATTTAATAAAAGAAAAAAACTAGTTTAAAAAGTGCTGGCTAATATGGTACATAGCACTGTAGCTAATCTATCAAAGAAATTCACTCCTTAATCTATTGTTCAGTAGTCAATATCCATCAGGTAATTTGAGAAGGTTTTTGGACAAACGTAGGTTCATCTGCCTGGTTTTTATTTGTTTGTTTGTTAACTTCCTGGCTAAAGATCTTGGTACTGAAGGATAGTTTGATAAATTGAAGTCTCTACTTGCGATTGATTTTTGGATCGAATTTGCTGTGAACTCCGGAGCTCCATAAAGGAGCATACATCCTTTACGAAACTACTCAAACTCAGCTGCAGCAAACTTGAATCCTTGAAGTGAATTAATTCCTCGTCTAGTGAAGCGGACAGTGCATCATTGTATGTTAATGTAACTTCCTAAAAACAGATTCAAGCCCTCTAGTCGAGGTGGTATCGTCCAGTCCTTCAGGCAAACTAGTAATTGTATTGAATCCTAGACCAGATTTGACACTTCATGTCGAGGTGGTAAGTGAGTCTTTCTTGAGTTTGTCTGCTGCAGTGATAGTTGGATGTGATTGCCTGAGTTCTTAAACCGTGTGGTTATTTGAATTTTCTTGAAAGACAAGGTGGAGAGGTGAAAATCCTCTGCCTCACTAATGTTTGCACTTTGGAGCGTACGAGATCGCTGATCCATCTTAAATTGGTGCAAATAAAGATTGGTCTGTAGTCGTACTCTATTATTTTATGTTGATAAAAATCACGAATTGATAAGAGAAAGTTGGGCTGAAAGAGAATTCGTCGTTGATGGATCATGATTATCTTCTCCTAATAATTAAGAAAATTAGTGTAGTTGTAGCCTGAAAGAATATGCCTCCATCAGTCGTCCGCGTATGGAGTCAGAGCAGTAATTTGGTTCTTCCCCGAAAGACCATGGCGGACTAGTCTCTCAAGAGGATGGCTCGAAAGACAACAAACATATTTCCAGACAAACTAAATTGTCAGAATTATTTTTTCCGAGTCAAAAAGACAGGATATAACTTGAATGTTGAATATCATTCAACTCAGTATAATTGGTATTATGAGGATAATAGTTATTACAGTGTTCGGTAGTACAGCATGATGCTGGATGGTGTGCCATTGTGTCTGTTGTATTTTTTCTTAAATTGCAACACTATTTCTTTTAGAATTTCTTAAGAAAAATGTAATTGTAAATTGTGGACTGAACTCTGCTGACTTTCCCAATCTAGCGAGAACTATTATATTATCAGCTCTCTTGGGTGTTAAAACGTTGATTTTTATCTTTATTATGCAGTTTTGTAATTTTTTTTATTATTATAGCTGTTTAAGGCTGCTTCTTCCACAACTCCATGACAGCTATTTTTATGGTGGTCAGAGCTATGAAAAACCAAGCATTCCTAGTATATGTACACTTGTTTCTATGTTAATCAAGTTGTACTGATGAACACTACATTTAGATTTTTAGATTTAGATTTTTCTAACGATGCAGTTAGAGCTGTTTTCTATGCTTTTGACAATAGCTGGAGAAACTAAGTAGTTACCTGATAATATTTCTATCCTGGTCTTAAATTCTTCTTCAGATAATTTGAAGTAAAGTTGGCTATTATAATCGATTAGTACTAGATCGTTTGGAACATCCATAATCTGATATGTTCCGTTTCGGACAAGTAATGATCTTGGAGTTATCTCTACTAGGTCTAATACTTCTACTTCAGCCATAGCAAAGTATTCTCAAATCTCAATGTATGATTCTCTCTGTTCAATGTTTGTTTCGAGAATGAGATGAGAAAGAATTCTAATATTTGATGATAACTTCTTGTTAGATGTCTCAATTCCTTCTTATACTTTCGAGTAAGACACAAAGCCATAAAAGCGTGCTTGGTTTACGTGGACTTTCTGAATTGTTGCAAAACTTCTTCAATATAGTTTGCTGCTATAATTTGTATGTAGTATGTAGGTAAATGCTTTTGATTTCGCTACTATGTGGGTTGTTCCGTTTGGTGATATTGTTTTATGCAAACAGCTGCTCTATAGGCTTTTTCAAATGCATCTGAAAAACCATAAGGTCGAACTTGACATTCTTCACCGTTAAACTTTATCGATTTTAGAATAGCAATTTGTTCAACGTGTTGTAACTGCTTTCTAAAGGGTTTCCATTGTGGTTTGATGTTATTCAAGACTTCTTCGTCTCAAATAGAATGAAGGGTCTATAAACGTCTGACAGTATAGTTCGTTTAGAGAGTTTGATGGAGATCGGAAAGGCCACTTTAAAAGTGAAATTGTCCTTGGAGGAATTCTAAGTATATAACTAAAGCTTTTCTTGTTGTTTTTTCAGATATTTTTACTGTGTTTTGGCCTTTGACTTGACTTGGTCATTTCCTCAAGTTAAAGCTTTCAAAACTGAGTAAGTCGATTAGTTGTTGCTAAATGTTAAGAGCTTCTTGAAGAGAATTTTTCTCAAACATAAGATCGTCTATGTAAAAGTCAAATTTTACAATGTTTGAAGATTGAGAAAAACTTGGTTTTTAATTTTTTTGCCAACTGTTGTAGTAATGTTTTTATTGCCACTGCAGATGTGCCATAGGTACAAGTTTGAAGCTTGTATTTTTCAGTAAGCATCCTCTTAAAAAGGTATTCTGACGACAGATTTTTTGTCTATGGTACGATGATGATTGTTTTTGAACAGTGTGTATCTTCGTCAGTGAAGTGAAGTAGTTGACTTGTTTTTTCTAATTCCTAAAACTTGTTGATGTCTGCAATGTCTGTAGTCAAAACCATAGTAATAATCTGGTAGGAGGTTTTAGTTTTGATTGATTGATACACTTCAATTACTATTACGAAAAAAATGGTACACTTAGCCGTATCCTATTTCTATAGCTTTTGGCTTCATGGGCGTATTGTTTACAAGCAAACACTATAGGCATTTTTAAAAAGATTTAAACGACTTTATGAAAGACTCAGATTTTATCTCAAAAAGACGCACAATTTCAGACAAGATAGTAGTAGCAGTAGTAGCTGAGAAAGCAAACCAGATTCAGATGATCATTACAATTTGTGATTTTTATAAAAAAATGAATTTTGTGGAATGATTTCTGTGGTTTTTGTTGTCAGCATACTAAGTTAAAGTTGATTACTCCAGATACTGAAACGATCTATGGACTTCTTCATGGTTTAAATTAAATCGAACCAAGCTTAATTAATGAAATATCTATCGAACTTCTCGTTTATGAAGCATGCCAAGCTATTTGTGTCAGTGAGGCTATCTGAATCGGTTGAGTTTTCAAAGCTGATTGGATCTTTAAAGACAAAC
Source organism: Ignelater luminosus (assembly GCA_011009095.1). NCBI lineage: Eukaryota > Metazoa > Arthropoda > Insecta > Coleoptera > Elateridae > Ignelater > Ignelater luminosus. The sequence continues at coordinate 3,124 of VTPC01000476.1, read as the reverse complement.
GAATTTTCTGAGCCACTCGAGAATTTCTAGGATGGTCTCTTTCGTTATCGGTGAAATTTTAAAGTATATATAAGTTAACGGGCGCATCTTAAGATTCCGGTTTGTATACAAATGATTTGTTGGATACCTATAAGTTTCAATTCATGTGGACTACCGTCGCAGAGTTTACATGTGAGTCCAAATAATTTATCTTTGTATTATATTTTATTATTTCGGATAATTTTGTGTGAGTTTAACTTCTGATAGTTTCTTTGTGATAAATCTTGATCTTAAACAGCTATATGGTTTCAAGAATCTTTAATATCGTGTGTAATTTACAGTTTGCAGAAACATTTTAAATATAATGTTTATGTAATTCTCTATGATGAATTTAAATGTTTAATACAAAAAATCGTTTAATAAATGTCATTATTAACATAAAGAATTTAATGATCACGTTGCAGCAATAAAAATATTAATTAATTATAAAAGCAAATATTTAAGAAATAAACGATTTTTATAATATGAAATGGTAACAACAATTAAATCTTTACTTAATTAAGTTGATCTAGTTGCATACATGTAGAAGGGCGAGGCAAGTATAGAAAAAGCTCATAGAGCTCATGGGTATTATATACTGTACTTTCGATTTTTGAGATATTTTTTTATAAACAAAACACTGACATGCAAACAGAACAAACAATGATTTATAAGTTTCTGTTTATTTCATTTCAAGGTTATGTGATCATTTAAGCGTAGAATTTCTGATATGCGGATCAATTTTCAAGGTTGATGTCAGGAGGAAAACGAAAACTTGAAACCCTTTAAGTACTACATTCACTATCACTACAACAAGCCATTTATTTGCCCTGAACAATATATGCAAAACAAGCTGAACTTACCTTAAAAAAATTATTTTAGAAATTCTTTATATTAAGCGTGCCCATAGTACAAAAGTACAGAATATTATTAAATATATTATGTATAAGTAAATTACATAACTACCTACATGCTACCTACCTAAATTATGATTGTTTATGCAACCACATTTTTTCTGACACGGACACGCATTATAATAACAGCTTTTCAAATTGTGTTGATATCCGTTATAATTGTTGGTAATAATTTTCATTTTTAACCGATTTATAACGGCATCTCATAAACGAAGTAGTTTTATTTGTTTAGTTTTATTAGAGATATTATCAACGCGATTATTGCTTACTCTATTTAAAGTGAACCTATGAAAAACACCTTTCTTCTTTTAAATCTTAAACCTGTCTGGATATTATAACTCGTATTGGTGATAAAAACGTTTGATAAACTTCACAAAACTACACATAACTATTCAGATTTTTCTTAAAATAGCACTTTGCGTGCAGTGACATAATAAAATCAAAATATATTCGTGCATTTCAAATGTCATGTTGAATACCAAGTTAGTCTTCTACGTCGTTTTACTTATTTTTTTTGTATTTCAAGAAATGTAATTTACAATCCACTGTCACTTAGCTTCTGCCTTTATCAGTCAAACTAATTACCTGAATAAGTTTAAAATAAATTGAATTTACAACTTAATAGCGAATTACTCAACATGCAAATCTTAAAACGCAAAGGAATTTGAAGGTGATAGATACTAATTGGGAATTTTGTACTGCAACTATAAAAAGTAAAATTACCATTTAATCTCAAATAATTAATATTAATGAAGTGGAAAAAAATACAAAGCTAGACATTTATAAATATGGATTAATTTTTGCAAAAATTTGGACTGAAAAAGAGCTTTCAGTGTTTCTTATCACAATATAAAAAAAAACCCGTACACCTTGATGCATAAATAATGTCGTAGTTTATTTGCTAATGCAACGATTAATCAAAGGTACTACAATAGTTATTTGTGTTACACGAGGAAAAAAAAGACACCTTTTCCAGAGTTTCACATATAATTTTTTCGTCGACCTTTTTTAAGGTGTAAGTTTAATTGCAAGTTAATTATGTACACTTAACTTCTAACCTTTCAGGAAGTCATAATGCATAATCAATACCCAACTGAATCTAGTACTTTTGATTAATGGTATACTTACATGCGGAATACAATATTATTTTCGATAGATGTCGAGGAATTTCTGCATTACATTTTTGTGTTCTTGCCTTGACGAAACTGTGGCTGGTTTTCCTATTATTTGTCACATTTCTTGCCTACTTCAAATTTATACTTTTATAGATTTCTCTTGCAGATCATCTTGTTTTGATTTTACTACTACTATTAAAAATAAACAAAACAACCAAACAATGTTTAACTATCTAATAAATAATCTTGGTATCAAAATTAAAATCAGTTTTTAATTTTTCTACTCCGTTAAATGATTTTTTTCGAAACTTCAAAATGAATAATAACTAGTTGCAGTAACATTCAGTTAAGGGTATTGTTCGTGTTCATCTGTGCTCATTACAATTGTGATGTGCAAAGTCACAAAGTCCCAAAAATGTTTTTAGAAGCATTGCACAGTGTGGCTGTTAAGGAAACCTTATTTTTATTGGTCCTTCTACATCTAAGTGAGAACTTTAGTAAACACCACCAACTGAAATGATATAGTACTTAGGTACCCAAAACCTATTTTTCAGAACTTAGAAATTAGTTTATTTCAAGACAGAATAAACTTATTTGGAAAAACTAGTATTTTCACAACAAATTCAAGCCGTCAGATAATCAAAGAAAGATGAATGAGTGTACGTTAAAAAAGTAAAACATAATTCTTATGAATCGATATCATGCGAGTTTGATATTTCTATAGTCATGGGAGTGTGCAAAAGGGAATGAAATCTAAAAACTAAGAGAGTGGTGAAAGGAGAATGCGTTGTGAATGTATGAAGTTTCCATCTATACTTAACATTTTAGGCAATATTAACAAATCTAACTACACATTTCTGATTATGTATTTACTGCAGTGGAAATGTTATGAAATTTAGTTTATGCTAAACGTAATCTTCTGTTTGAGTTACACTTGGATCATTCATAACATTTTATTGAAGAAACATGTTATGCGTTGAATAAGAAATTGTATCATTCTTGATGAACTCTGAATTGCAAACATCTTAAGATTAGAATGCGTTTTCACCGTAGCTTACAGTAACCCTATAGAAAAAA